>ML791289.1:74033-92703 GCA_009831015.1 Picea engelmannii | reverse complement strand
CTCCAAAACTTAGGATAAGTGCATTATGTGGATTCGCCCAAGCTTTCTCTATTTTTATCACCATGGGGGTTAGACATCAAACCTTTAAAACATCAAAGATATGGTTCAATATCGATCATCATGCATGTTTTATTGAGATAAAGAAAACTACCCTATGCTCTAACCTAATTAACTATGACATTTAGCCCAGATTAAACTGTTGGACTAAGAAATTACTCTATCCTGGGATTATTTGACCAAGATTAGGCAGTTTGGTCAAATTTATTCACCAGCTAACCTAATTTGCTTGGCTAAGATTAAACAGTTTAGCCAAGCTTATTCACTAAACCTATCAACATCAATTTAAAAGGACTTGGCCATGATTAAACTGTATGAACCAAGTCATGTTATTGCATGGGGCTTTATTCAATTTCTTTTATGCCCTCTTTTATTATTTTCTTTTTTCTTTTTCTTTTCTTTCAAATTATTTGCAGAATAAAAAATCCTTTGACAACTAAAACAATAAAAGGATGAAATTTTCAGTCACCAGTTGATCCTATAAATTATAGGGTTATAACAACGGTTCCATCTGGGGATGGTACTCTCCTTGTGAAGTGCCAAGAATCCTGTTTCTGATGTTTTGAAAAACTTTCTCCACAGTTGCCTTTGTTGTTTGATTTGTTTTATTTTTGAAAGTTTGATGACAATGTTCAGTGGCTTAGGGCCTTCTCTACGGGCTTCAACCATCTGATCAAAATTATTCACTCAAAAACTTGTAAGCAAAATGACACGATTTGTACAATGGAAAGGTATGACTCAAGGTCCCTATTGAGGAGGTGAGTAGTGTTTTAGCATTCTTCCATTCACAGTTCCTCCTCGCAGATTGGTCCCGTCATTGTTGTTGAGAAGGAAAGCATTATTTCCTCTAAATGCATTAATTATGTAAGGTCCCTTCCATAGACTGTCAAATTTTCCATGCTTCCCCTTATCTTCATTTCGGGAATCCTATCTCAGAACTAGGTCACCTAGCTCAAAGTCGTCTTCTTTAGTTCTCTTATCAAAGATCCTTTTTATGCTCTCCTGGACAACCTGAGTTTTGTTGTATACTTCTTCTCTGGACTGCTGCAAGTGGATCATCTGGCTTATCCTTCTTTGGGAATCATTCAGCTCGGCTTGCATCTCTTGCAGTAGTTTCATGATAGGAACCCCTAAGGAGGTAGGAAAAACTGCTTCAGTGCCATAGACCAACTGATATGGAGACATACCAATTGACCTCTTGGTGGTCAGTCTGTCGGCCCATAGTGCAAAAACCAACTTGTTATGCCATGAATTCTTGTTTTCTTGCAACGTCTTCTTAATAATGTTCACCAGGGTTTTATTGGATGACTCCACTAGCCCATTTCCCTGGGGGTAATAGGCTGCGGAATGTCCCAAACCGATATGATAATGGTTGCAAAAATCTATGAGCTTCTTGGATCGGAAAGAAGCTACATTGTCAGTTATAATTTTCCTTGGACACCCAAAACGAGACAAGATATTATTTTCTAGAAATTTAATAATGACAGAATCAGTAGCTTGCCTTCTTGGTACAACTTCGATCCATTTGGTGAAATAGTTCATAGCAGGAAGAATCCACCTATGCTAGCCCAAAGAGGGAGGATGTATTTCTCCGATAAAGTCTAATCCCCATTGCTGGAAAGGAGCTTCAACATAGATTGGTTTCAGGGGCAAAGGAAGGAGCTTCTTTTTTCCCTCGAACACTTGACATTTATGACACGAAGTCACCTTTTGATGAACATCAACAAATAGTGTAGGCCAATATAACCCGGCTCTAATGATTTTATTAGCCGTGGTCTTCCAGCTCAAGTGACCACCACAGTCTCCTGCATGAAAATCCTGCAATACTTTGTGAGCTTCATCTTTTAATTAACAATTCAACAAAATACCTCCAGGATCCTTCCAATAAAGATTGCCTTCTAGAATGCAAAATTTTAGTGCTTTCAATTTCAAAAACCTAGCTTTAGTTTTGGTCAGATCAGGGGGAGCTTGTAAGTTATGCAAAACAAATATCAGGTCTGCGTACCATGGAGAGTTCAGAAATACCTCTTTCACGCTTGGAGTCGCCTGCTCTCCCTGTTCATCTACTGCAACTAAGAAATTAGTATCAAGAGCGTGGAAATTGGATTCCGCCATTAACTTTGCTAGACCTTGACCTTTAATCAATTTAGTAGGCTTAATCTCTATGTCATACTCTAGAATGATAGCAATCCATTTTCCTCTTCTGTCATCTGGATTTTCCTGGGTTAAAATGTCCTTTACTACTACGTTCAGAACGTATGCAATGGTGTGGGAATGGAGAATATATACTCTAAAATCCTTTATGGCTTTTACCAGGGCAAAAGTTTGTTTCTCCATAATTTTATAATTTAAAGCAACATCTCTTAAAGATTTACTGAAAAAGGCTATGGGTTGTTTATACCCTTCACTGTTTTTTTGTAGCAATACTGCTGCGATGGTATGTTCAGAAGAGAAAGAAAAAAGGTAAAAATATTTGGTGAAGTTAGGGTTGATCAAGACTGGAGCCTGTGTGAGTGCTTGTTTAACTTGTTCAAAAGACTGCTTGGATTCAATGTCCCATTTTATTTTTGTGTCCCTTTTTAACATGTTGGTGATGTTCCTGAGAAGCTCAACCAGGTTAGGTATGAATCTTCTCAGAAAGTTTATTTTTCCAATGAAAGATTGCAACTCTTTAATATTCCTTGGGTGTTCCAGTTTCTGAATGGATTCTATTCTGCTGGGGTCTATCTTAATTCTGTCTTTAGAGATTATGTGCCCCAACAATTTACCTTCCTCTAATCCGAAAAGGATTTTCTTAGGATTCAAAGAAATCCCAAATTTTCTGCATTTCTCAAACACTCATCTAAGATGTCGTAAGTGCTCGTCATCGGATTGGGAATAAACAGTTACGTCGTCAAGATAAATGACAATAAATCTACCAATTTCTTCCACAAAAGCGATGTCCATCGCTCTTTGGAAAGTGGCCTTAGCGTTGATTAACCCGAAAGGCATTTTCACATACATGAAGCTACCCCAAGGTGTTGTGAAGGCTGTTTTCTCTTGGTCATCTGGGTGAATGAGAACCTGGTTATAGCCTGAGAAACCATCCAGTAAGGAGATTCGGCTGGATCCAACTGCCTTTTGTAATATGTGGTCCATTTTTGGCAGTAGGTAGTTGTCCTTTAGGGAAACCTTGTTCAGGTTTCAGAAATCAATGCAAAGCCTGATTTCCCCAGTTTTCTTTCGGGTTGGGACCAGATTCGAAACCCATTTGGAAAATCGTAAAGGAACTATGATTTTAGCGTCATACATATTTTTAATTTCTTTTTCTATCAGGGGAAGTAACTTGGGATTGATTCTCCTAAGTTTCTGTCTAAAAGGTTTTTTATCTTCTTTTATCGGGATTTTATGTTGAATGATGCTTGTGTCATAAGATTTTAAGTCTTCATAACCCCAAGAAAAAACGTCCACATATTCCTTCAAAAGTTCGATGTATTTGAGTTTCTGTTTAGTGGGTAAAGATTTGGAAAGTTTTACCATCTTGGGTTTCTTTTCTGTCCCTATGTTACAATCTTCAACCTCTTTACCACTGGCTTCAATTTTAGGTTTTTTAGCTACATCATTAAAATCGAATAAGTTTTCTAACGGAACTAAACCCCTAGGTAAAACATTACTCTTTAAATGTAAAACGTCAGAATCAATCTCATCTTCACCTAATTCTTCTGAATCTATTTTATTTACACTATTATTTCCAAAAACAGATTTATTTACATTTTCATCATCATTTTCTAAGTCTATGTTTGTACATTCGAAATCATTTTTGCATTGTAAAAAATCTTCAATTTGATCATCATTCCCAAATACCTGCCAGTATCTGATGTTGTTCGGGACAGTCGGTCTGCACTTCACTTGCACCATGTATGGGTGAGTGGAACGAAAAGGTATCTTGCATGTAGCTGATGACGTAGCCAACCCATCTGCTGAAATGTTCTGTCCACTGGGCATCACCTGCAAATCAACTTCAGTGAAACATTTAAGGGCATCCAAAACAACATTTCTATACGCTCTAAGCTTGGGATGTTTTGCTGCATACTCACCTTTAATTTGTTTGATAATTAATTCAGAGTCACCTCTTACCATGATTTGTTTGGCACCAACCTTCTTTAGTAGTTTCAGGCCGAGCATCGAAGCTTCGTACTCAGCTATGTTGTTAGTGCATTGAAAATTCAGTTTGGATGAATGGTTTTCTGAATACATGTATTTGTGATTGTGCAACCAAACTCCTGCTCCAGCTCCCTCTTTACTTACAGCCCCATCGAAGTCCATGCTCCAGAAATCTACGGGCAATTCTTCACTTATCACGATTTCCTTCCCTTTTGCCTCAGTGATTTCTTTGGCTTCTATTGGATCAAGTGTATCTTCTTCCAGTTGAGCGATTTGTTCTTCCATATCACCGTTGTTATACAGTATGAAGGAATCTAGATCAGAGTGTGCAGAGTACATAGGATAGTTATGGGGCTTTTCTTGGCTACTGACCATATATTTCATCAGTGTCTCTTTGTATAGTCTTCTCTGTTGTCTGAACACTGGGATGGTGGCATATGACATATCCAATTGCAACGTGCCTTTTAGTTTGGCTCCCCAAGACATGGACAACAACATACCATATTTCGGAGGAATGTCCACGACCACAACATCCATAACCATGCTTTTTGCTGGAATCTAAACTAAGGTGATGCATAAGTCTTTGATTAACCCGATACATCTTACTTTACTGGAATCAAAAGAGTGTAAATCCTTGTAAGGTCTGGTGACCTCGAGTCCCAGTTTTTCCATCACCGCTTTAGGCATCAGGTTATGGGAAGCACCCGAATCTAACATAGCATTGTGCAGAATCAGACCGTGTATATTAAGGCTAATGTAAAAAGGAGTGACAACACCAGTGTCAATCTAACCATCAACTTCAGGGCCAAACAAGAGTTCAGGTTGATCATCGGTGAGATTTACCGTGTCTGAATGATTCGCGGATCCGACGGTTAATGCCTTCGTGCCTATATTAGGCTCAATGCTCAACGCTTTGATCACCTGTGATCGGTAAGCGTCCTTACTAATCAACTCAAAAAGAGGAATATGGATCTTCACTTTGGCTAATTCACCTTCAAGGCTGAAAGGAATAGGTGCTCTGCTTTGGCTTAGTAATTTTGGTCTATCCACCATAGTTTTCTGGGCAGAAGTACTTGGTCGATTGGTTGATGAAACTTCAGTCTGCATTGATCTTTGTAAAATGCTAGGGTTTCTTTTTGCTGGAGTTTCAACATTACCTTTCTAGGGGATATTCTTGGTAGAAGGCTCAGGAACTTTCTTGGTTTCGACTGTTTTCTTCGTTTCGGTTATCTTTTTTGGGGAATTTTCATTTGTCTTTTTACTTCGCAGATTGTACTGCCTGTGTACCTCCATAATGGAATTTTAAAATGCCTATTGTTCGGTCTCTTCAGCTTCCTCACTCACCTTTGTTTGAGAAAGAAGGAAAATTTCTTGCTCTTCCTGAGTAAGGAAAATGGCTTCATTATCGTGAATGCCCATGAGGTTTATGTGTGTGTCTTCTAGTTCTTCAATCACCTCTTCACATTCATCGACATAGTTTTCCTGTAGGGGTGGTCTGATCTGTTGATCAGGGCCTCTCCATTCTCTTTGATCCCTAGGATCTCTCTGCTTGATTTGAGGAGGATTTCTTCTGAAGTTAGGATTCCGAATTAGTGGAGCAGGTTGGTTTTCTCTAGGGGGATTTCTTTCGGTCACAGTAAGTCTCTCCATCATCCTCTCCACTGCTCTAGCTAAAGAATCTATCTTGGAATCATAAGAAGATGTGGAAGGTTCCTCTTTCTGTCCTCTGTCGTGCCCTTTTAGCCAGCAGGTCGGCCTCTACACTTATTGTGCTTTTTTGCATGTCCTCCAGGGTGGCGGAGTTTCTTTCCTTTAATTGATATGACATATCAGCATCGAAAGCATCAGGAATTTTTATCAGTGCCAAATCTTGTGGGGGTTTAATATCAGTTGGAATCGCATTGTATAGATTTTTGAAGCGGGTGCAGTAGTCTTGTACTGTCTCTCCTTGGTTCCTTATGATGTTTTCGTATTCTGACAAGATCTGGAGAGGATTTTTCTTTACCTCCCATCTGTCCAGAAAAATTCTTTGAAACGCTGTAAGGTCAACCACTGAAGCAACACGTAAGCCTTTGTACCATTTCTTAACGTTCCCAGTCAGACTCCGCGCAAAAAATCTCATTTGAATGTCAGATTCATTTACTTCTTGCAAGTCAAAATAGTCATTCATTTTATCAACGTGTTGTTGTGCGTTCAAGGGCCCTGTACCATCAAACTGTGGGAGTCTTGTTTGATAGTCCTGGGGCATGTCGTGTAAAGGTGCAACCAACACCAAGGGAGCATATCTAGCCGCCATGATAGGTGGAGGAGGTAGGACAACAACATGGATGATAGGTGAGGCGGTGGCAGGAAATGAGGAGGATAAGGGACTGGCTGGCACAGAGTGAGCAGTTTGAGGTTTTGCAGTGGGAGATAGTATTTCAGGAGTCGGGGGTTGCAGGACGGATGGATCTAAAATGGTTTCAGTCACAAAGCTATCAGATTTCATTTTAAACAGGATTTGTTCAAAAATGGTGTCAAAGTTGATATCTTGAAGGGCAACAAGTTCCTCTAGAAGAGAAGGGGACCTGTGAAGGGGACTATGACTCCCTGAACCTTCTGCAATGGTTTTCTTTCTGAGTAACTGTTCTGGATTATCAGTTGCTATCGCAGGTTTCGGGTCTGGGTGGGATCGAGTATAAACTCTTTTAGGAGCCATATTTTTTAATTTTGATATATTTTTATTTTTATGAATCCGAAAATATTATGTACAAGAATTTAACAACCTCTGAACATTATTTCTTTCTCAGATTTATAATTTTTCAGAAACAAAATTTTCTTCTAGGGAAAAAGAAAACGCAGGGTTGAAAGTTTGTTCAGTTCCCCAGTGGAGTCGCCACTATGTTAACGCTCTGTAAATTCCAAGAGGTTGTTAAGATATAAGAAATGCACAAGAGGTAACTTTATCCAACCACTTCGAAACTGGAATCTAGCCCTTCTAGCTTCAGAGAGGGATCTCTCTGTATGTTTTAAATATGTTCTGGTTTCGCGATATTAGGCTAGTTAAACAAAATATGATTGAAAGGTTTGTTGTTGTTTTTGTTAAGTTGGCTGAAAATGTTTTTACGCTTCCATTGGGCTATGGGGTATGTATTATAAAGATAAAGGTCTAAACATAAATTAAAAGATTCTTTTCACAGGGCAAGATAATGCATTCATTGGATTCTTTAGCAGTAAAGTGATGAAAAGCAGAAAAGATGAGAATATCAATTAAAGTAAAGAAGCATTTAAGAATTTCTTCACTGTAATATTGGAAAGATAAACATTAAGATCTTTCAAAGCCGGAAACAGGGTATACAAAGATAAATCCTGCAACATGCGCTACTTTTAAAAGATTAGATTAGAAAACAATATGACAACTGAGGAAGAAAAACATTTAACATAGAAAGGAAAACATCACCAATGAATAACACGCGAGAATCCCGTGAAACGTCTCTTTTTATTACTGGAAGATCTCTTGATAAAAATTATAGTCTTTCAAGATTACATGGCATTAAGATCAACCCTAGGTACTTCAAAGTTTGAAGTATTTATAATCAAAAGTTACATACGATCCTGTCATTAAAGATTAGGATGTGGTAGTTCTAAATTTAGCTAACTAGCTCAACAAGATACAAAAATTTAGGAACTATTTGATGATGTGTTGAAATTTCATGCTGATTTCTGGGGTAAACCGTTGGTGATTCCTCCGCATGAACTCACCTGATTGGACTGCTGACTGGGCTTGGACACCTCAGCTCCTACTCGATCAGATTGCATAACTCTTCCCATCGAAGGTTACTGGGAACGCTGACTTTGAGCAATTTTCGGTATACTTCATCCATCTCTGTATACTTGGAAAAAGTTGGCTTGGTGATGAAAATGTACTGGATCTCGTGATGTATGCTAATGTCTGACTGGAAAGCTTCTAAGAATGCCTTGCCTATGATACTTCCCTATATTCCCGAGAATTCCAAACTATCTTTTGCCACAGTGGCAAAAGATAATCAGACAATGTCATCAACTTGTCATTTATGACCCTTAAGCCAGGGAGGCCTTTCCTCTGCAGAGCTTCAATTTTGCTGAAAAATCTTTGCACTCCTATGTCCATAGCCTGGAATTTTTCCTCTAGTTGTAGCATCAATCCTCTTTTGGTCAGGACTCTCTTGACCTCGAGGATGGTTTCTGTCCTATCTTCAATTTTCAACTCCTCCAGCTCTTCTCTGGTTTTAGAATTCAGAAATTTAATGATCTCAGTGGCTTTTGCGGGCATCTCTCCCAATTCTCCTCTTATCTTCTCAATTGCCTGCTTGCTTCTTTGTACCAGTTCGTTCTGCTCAAACATGATTTGTATCATAGGCCATATTTCATTTATGGACTTGGTGATATCCATCCAGACATTTTCCTTGACCTCAACAAGTGTTTTGCCTGCCACTGTTTGCTTTTACAGCTGTTTCAATTCCTGTAATTTAGTGGCCGTAGCATAAGCATTTGCCAACGTGGAGAAAATTATTTCCCCAGTTTACATGTGCAGATCCATTTGATCAGAAGGATGCACATCCTTAGTATGAAACTCAAATGTTTCCCTTTTGTAATTAGTGATTGCTTTCGGGTCTGGCACCTGTGTCTGTAGAAATTCCATGTGCATTCTACCCTTCTCTGTATCAAATGCAGAAAACAGTCTGTGTTGTGCCGTTGATGTCTGTTTCAAAAACTGAGCATATGTACTGTTGGTCAGCGTCTGATTTTTCTTTTTGATCAGGTTATACTTCTAAAAAATACTCAATTTTGGTCCTACTTTACTCAGCTGGTCGACTGGTGGAGTACTGGTGGGCTTCTTAGGAAAAACTATAGATATGATCTACTTGTTGCTTGTGCTAAGAAGTGACCGATCATCGTTCATAGTTTTAGTGGATTGGATTCCCTTTTCACCAGCCATGTCAGGTGTGTGATTGGCTTTTGGCCTTTTGGCGTGTAATTGGAAATCTTCAGTCGAGACTTCTGTGACGGAAGGTGAAGTATCCTTCCTGGATCTTTTCTCTTTGGGAACCTGTGGTGTAGTCATATGTGAGATGATGACCGAAGGGTCCTGCTGTTCTATCTCGACCTGAGTGTTCAGCGCATATTTTGTTTGATTCACAAACTTCTCTATCTCAGGATTGGGTGTATGAACATATGCAACATTTTTGTTTTTAATCCTCATCTCAGAAATTATCCCGCACGGATCATAGTGCCAAATGAAACTAACAAAAAACTTCATTTCTTTCAACAGTCTATCTGCTTCCTCCCCAACGCCTCAGCTATTGCAGATGAAGGATCCTATTTTCCCTTTAATTCTAAGTTGCTGTTTCTTTTTTAGAGACACAAAATGTATGTCATCTGAGTTAATCATTTGCCTTATATATTCTAGGGCAAATATCCTCACAGGTAGATACTTGGGAAGTTTGTATGGAGCCAACTCACATCCATATACTTTGATCTTGGTGTGAGTTTGGTAAAGATACCAATCTCCAGTTTTTGCCAAGTCTGAGAGGTGTAAGATCCTCTGAATCTCCTCATTTATCCTCGGTTCGGGTTTGCCACTGAGCATGCTCACCATTGGATGGTAGAACTGCTCGATAAACTGTTTGAAGTTGAATTCTGTAGAATTTTGTCTGAGTAGCGAAGTCCAAGCTGTTACCGCTTGCGGCCTCCCGTCCTTGTCCATCTTCTGCATTGGAAAGGAGAATTTGTCTGCCTGAAAGAAAGTGAACATGTAGGCCAATATTGAGGAATACCGAAACATGCCCTCTGTGGTGAAATTTGAAAACTGTTCATGAATACTGTTCGTTAGGAAAGTGCTGTAATCGAACTGAGTGGTAGGTCTTTCTTCCGCGGGGAAAATTGACAAGAAACCCAATATGGTTCGTCCACCCATTGGTCGGAAAAATACCCAAGTAGAGCAAAGAGTGATGAGATGACTTGGTTTCCCTTTACTGAGAACAGGGAGGAAGGGTACGGGGGATTTGACTTGGGGAGATGAGCAGCCTGAGGGAGGAAAAGCTCGAAAATATGGGCTCTCTGGGGGAATGATAGTTTCTGGTATAGCTCCGTGATGACTTTGAGATTGAAAGGGGAGACAGATTCGGTTCTTGGGATCTGCATCATCTGGTATATGGCCTCTGGTGTGATGAAGAACATGGTTTCTCTTAATGAAGATACTATGGCTCTTTGGTTGGGGAGGTAATGAGCCTGGCACTTGAGGGTGAACTCATGGAAATGGTGGACCTGGGGGAAAAGGTACAGAGGAAGGTTGGACTCCCAGAGCCCAATTTTATTTCTTTGATATAAGAAAACCTCTTTGAACCATGACTGAAAATCCGCGAAGTCAAATTTGCACCTGGTGTCTGCTATTAAATGATCTTTGTCAGCCAAATGGATCCTGTCGAGGTCGACAGGAGGCGGGAGGAAAGGATTTTCCTTGGCTTCTATTTTCTTTGATTTTGGTGCCATCACTGTGAAAATACGTGCAAGTCAAACAAACGTTAGTGGGGATGACTGTGGTTCTGGATGGTTGACTGAAACAGAGAGAAAAAGGGGAAAAATATGCTCTGGTGCGACGTGAAAAATATTCTCTGGTGAGACGACACAGTAAGCAATGAGAGAATGAAGGGAAAAGGTAGTTTTGAGCAAACGGATACTCGTTGGGTACGGGAGGCAGGTCAACAGGCTAACAGATAAGTTAGCCAGTAATAAATCTCCAATGGGTCCTTTGGAGCATGAGATGGTAGGTAACAACGAATGACGAATACAAGCAGGCCACATGGTAGGTGCTAATTGGGAAGTGACCGTGGTGAAGGGACTTGTGACGGGTGAATAGGGGGAATGGACTGACAGAGTAATGAGACGTGACCTCTAGGGGAACAAGTGGAGAATGATGTCATAGGGTGACGGGGGTATGTCAGAAAATGGTAAGCGGTGGGAGTCTGGACCAATGGATCTCTTCCACGTAGAGAAGGGGGCCCGCTAGAGAAATCACTCCATTCTGGACCCCCCCCCCCATCGTTAAAAGAATACCGGTCGGGGGGGGGTCTGAAAAATGCCATCAGCCGTCCATCGGTGCGCTTTCCACTGGACCGCAGATCTGAGCACGATGTTTAAGCAACATTCCAGNCGCCTTCTTTATACATGATTCCAGACCCCCCCTACCGTTAAAGGTAGAACAATCGCGGGGGGGGTCCAAAAAATCTTGTGAACCGTAGATCTCAGCGCCAACATCTCAATCGTTCATCTATGCATTGTCTTTACTCTGTGAGTGCAAAGTCATATTTTCTCCAAAACTTAGGATAAGTGCATTATGTGGATTCACACAAGCTTTCTCTATTTTTATCACCATGGGGGTTAGACATCAAACCTTTAAAACATCAAAGATATGGTTCAATATCGATCATCATGCATGTTTTATTGAGATAAAGCAAACTACCCTATGCTCTAACCTAATTACCTATGACATTTATCCTAGATTAAACTGTTGGACTAAGAAATTACTCTATCCTGGGATTATTTGACCAAGATTAGGCAGTTTGGTCAAATTTATTCACTATCTAACCTAATTTGCTTGGCTAAGATTAAACAGTTTAGCCAAGCTTATTCACTACTCCTATCAACATCAATTTAAAAGGACTTGGCCATGATTAAACTGTATGAACCAAGTCATGTTATTGCATGGGGCTTTATTCAATTTCTTTTATGCTCTCTTTTATTCTTTTCTTTCTTTCTTTTCTTTTTTCTTTTTCTTTTCTTTTCTTTCAAATTATTTGCAGAATGAAAAATCATTTGACAACCAAAACAATAAAAGGATAAAATTTTTAGTCACCAATTGATCCTATAAATTATAGGGTTATAACACCGTGATTTTGGCTGTCAAGTCATCTCATAGGAATACATCACAACAATCGTATTTTTCATATTCACAGAACCACTCCTTGTGAGGAGTCATATGGTATGACGCACCTAAGTCGATCAACCATACATCATGGTCTTTATGTGTACTTGTAGATGCCAGGTAAACATCACCTCCTTCTTCAGTGGAGGTTTTTGCCTCTGTGGACGAGGTACTATCAGATCCCTTTGGTTTATCAACCTTCTTAGACTTGCAATCTTTCTTATAATGCCCTGTTTTACCACACTTCCATCATTTCCTCAAAGATTTTCCTGGAGACTTATATCTACCTGTATATTTAGGTATCCCCCCTGAAGACTTACCATGATTCCTATCTTGGGTACGACCTCTTACAAATAAAGCATCTGTGCTATGACCATCCATGCTTTTCCGCCTCATCTCTTAAGATAACAAGGATGCAACTACATCCTCATACTTGAATGTAGATTGAGTGGTACTGCCAATTGCTACAACCAAATTATCCCAAGAGTGTGGAAAAGAACTTAACAAAGTAATATACTTATCTTCTTTTGAAATCGTAATATTAAAAAAGACAAGTTGACTTACTAGAGTATTAAAGGAATTTAGATGTTCTGTCACATAATCTCCATCTTCCATCCTAAGATGATACAACTTCTTTGGAATAAACAACTTGTTTACCCAGGACTTTGATTGATACAAATTCCCTAACTTATCCCATAGTTCCTTGGCTGTAGATTCTCTCGAGACATTCAACAACACCGAATCTGCTAGGCACAGTCGAATAATACTCCTTGCTCTTCTGTCCAACTTCTCCCAATCTTCCTTCGACATACTAGTAGGTGGCTTACTCATAGTTTGTGTACTAGTAGGTTGTGTACCAGTCGTCTGTGTGCTAGTAGGATGTGTACCAGTAAGTTGTGTACCAGGATCCACATCGATCCATTGCTCTTTGTCTACAAGAAGGTCCTCCATCTTGATCTTCTATAGCTCAAATATTTTACCGTTGAACTTCTCTATCTCGATTCTAGAAGAGCTTGCCATTCCTCTTTCTATACTCGAATCTCCACTGCAAAATCTCCCACTAAACCTAGGTTTATCACAAACCTAATATAAACTTGATCTATCAAGACCGAGCCAAACCCTCAGCAACAAAGGTGCCCCTCTGAAGCCAAAAACGAGCTCTGATACCACATGTAAGCTTTAAACTTGTGAAGTAAAGCAATGAATATAGATTCTTAAGAAAAACAAAAATTAATCAATGGCTCATACACATAGTACACATAGATTTATACCAAAAACCCTTAACGAGGAGAAAGCCTTTCAACGCTTCATTGTATTAATTTCACCATTCACCATACAATATATAATATTTTTTTAAGTATTCCTTAGATACCCAAACCCTAATCCCTTAATCCGGGATTAATTTAGAAAACCGCTAAAAATAGAAAAATCCGCTAAAATAGCAAACACGCCCAAAAAACAATTTCGGGGTGCTGCCCTGAACGCTACGCGTAACCAGGGGGGGCATACCTGCCCCCACTGGTACCCCCCTAGGAAGCGCCCGACGCACATGACTCTAACAACGGAGGAAGTTGGGATCGTCAGACGCAGTTGTCGAATCTGACGCACCAACACACACACACACACATGCAAATAATATAACACATACCCAAAAAATATGCCCTACTTTATATTAAATACATTCTTTTTAACTTATGGATTCTCATGCTAGGTCAAGTTCCAATCCTGTTACTGATGTTAATCACCATTATTTAATTAAATTACTTATATTGGACACCCTTTCCCACACACCCCATACTTGGGAAATGTTGTCGTAAGCACCTCCATGGGTAGTTGTCACCTAGAGAGAAGAGGAATTCCTTGCTACAAAAGAGGAAAAACACACAGAGGAATAAGAAGAACCAATAGAACAAATGCAAGTGGAACATGTAGTAGATGTTCAAGCATAAATTCATAAAGAAGAGGAAGAAATCGATGAAATTCAAATAATAGGAGAAACATATGTTGGATTCACAACATGTTCAATTGAGAAAGAAATCCATGTTTCAAACCCTACAGATGAAGTTGGCCCATCAATGAGGAATAGAATAAAGTCTAAAGGAATTATTCCTCTAGCCCATCCTAAGAGGAGAAGGACTAGGTCCACTTTTACACACATGGATACTGCTACATGAGAACCCATAACAAATCAAGAAGCTACATAATCAGAAGCAATTTTATCTTCTCATGAACTTGTGAAGGGTTTGCTAGATATTCCAGAATGTAACTTTCCAAAAGAAGTTGAATAAGCTCTAGTGGCACCCAAAATCAACTAGGAGAAGGATTAGTATAGTATCAGGTAAGCATTATTCAAAACATTCCTATAACACACTTCTCAAGCTTAATCACAAGTTAAAAGGGGAAATTAGAGTTTTTTGTTATAAGGTACATGTCGCTCGAAAAAAGTTAAAGATATATAAGTCCAAGACCAGGTTGGAAACATTAGTACAGACACTTGAAGAATGTGCCTCATCATTTTCTGCTTCGCATGGAGGTGACCAGGTAACAAAGGAAACAATTTCTACTAATTCTTTGGATCCTATTCCCGTTATTCATAACATTGCTACTAATGCTTTGCATGAGTTTAATGCTACCAAATCGGTTAATGAGTCTGTTGATGCAAATGAATGTAATTATGCTACCCAAAATATTGATAATATTGGGTTTCTTGATGAAATTGTTCTAGAATAAATTTTTGAGGCTACTCTTTCTATTTCCAAGTCTAGTCCTGAAAATATTGTTGTTGATATGAAAGAAAATGTTGCTATTGATCCCACACAAAATATTGAAGGAAGTGTTGCTACTGATCCCACAAAAAATATAGAGGGAAATATTTCTACTAATCCCATACAAGATATCAAAGACAATTTTATTGCTCCCACATATCCTGTTAGAAAGAATTGTGATGCTATGTCTTATCCTATCAAGGGAGTTGATGAACTAGTTGCTAAAACTGACATTGAAATTGCTACAACATTTTCCAATGAGATTATGGAGATTATCATGAATCCATATGATAAAACAATCACTCAAATCTCCATGGATATCCTGAATGAACTTATTCATTCTTCTATTAATCTTATAGATCGAATGGAGGTTGACCTAGTCATGTCCTTAGAATAAGCCTTAAATATGAAGTTGATTGAAAAAACAACTATTACATAGGAGGGTGATGTATCTTGTATTAAAAATATATCTAAAGACCTTGAAATAGAAATTGTGCTTACTGTTAAGTCAATTGGGATACAAACCAAAGGGGCAGAGGATGTCAATTTTCTTAAAGTTATAAGGTTGAGATCAGAGGTTGCTAAATGGTGAGCAACAATAAAATCTATTAAACAAAGATTGGTCCCATTAGAGGAGAACATGCATACCATCAAAACTTTGAGGGAGCAATGGGCTAAGTTTTCTGCCATTGTTATAATCAAATGGGATAGTTGGAAGGAAGATAGAAAAATACTTCCTAAATTAGAAGATGAAGGAGAAAAACTCACTCAAGAGAAAAAGAAAGTAAGAAATATGGCTCAAGCAGCGTTGAGTTGTAGAGGCCCTTCTCTAGTCTATGCACTATATTTACAGGAAATATATTTGATGTTCCAATTGAGAGCATTAGTTGAAGGTATACTGAGAGATTTTAGAACAACTGACTCCTTTTTGAAATCATTTTTTGCTAGTAGCCCAAATGATAAGAATATGTTGTGTGAGTTATACCAACATGGGATTTTATTATTTTGTGATAGAATATGGAATCCAAATCGATTTGTGGGGACATTTAATTGAGAGCATTCACATCCTTTATGCACCATCAACTAGAATGGAAGGTTGCATAATAGTCCCTAGAATACAATGAGTAAAATTGTGGCTTATGGATAAGAGGAGAAAATCACAATACCAGAGTAGTGCTTGGGATACTCTACCTATCGATGAAAGCACCAAAATGGGTACAATATGCCAATGAAACTCAATAAGAAGCTATATTGTATTGTGAAAAGAAAATTAGAAACATAAGATTAGAAACCTTATTGGCTCATGGCTATTGGTGGGACCATTTACCAGAGTAGTCAAGAGAAAGAGACCATTTGGATATCCAAATTTTAGTGAGGTCGTCGACAGGGTAGAGAGATACATATCATGCCTGAAAATGTATGGTATCACCTAGACTGGCATAAAATTTCATTTTCCTATAATATGGTGCATTGCACCCCAATACTAGCAACTGCATAAGTGGAGGGAACATGAAGAGAATGTGTTTTGGAAAATCATTGAGAGGAATAGGGGGTACTGCTCAAAAGATGAGTATGGTTATACTTCTTATAATCTCAACAACCTCCATAGGATTCATATTTACATGAACTCTAATTCAGAGTAATTATTAAGGTTTCCCGAGAATGAGCAACAACTTTAGTAGGGGGGAAATGATGAGTCTTTGTTTAGCATGTTTTTTCCCCGATTCTCATTTCTTTTACATCCTTTTTACCATTCTGATTGACCATTTCTCAACCAAAGATGATACAGGTACTCATTTATTCATAGTTTGGTGTTTTATTGAATTCTAATAATGTATTAAGATATTTTTGTATTCTTTGTAGCTAACTTATAGGTTTGAAGAAATGTTACAGATTGTGCTACATTGTTGTGAATCCAGATTCTGATCCACGGATTTCCATTGCTACAAAACCCCTGCTACAGGTCCATGGGTTCCAATTGACTTGTTATGAGATTCCATTGTTGCAGAACCTTTTCTACAGATCTGCACATTACACCAATAATATTCCTTGTTGCCACATGTTCAATTGTTGCAAATATATTGCTGCACAATCGTGACTCCATCTTGTTGCTACGGAATCCATAGATATTGAGCTGAATTGTTTTAGTGTGTGATCTTGTTTTGGGGTAGCATCTAGTTTTGTTGTGTTAGTTGAAATAGGTTGCCTACTATGTAGGCTAGATACATGGAAACTAATATTGTAAACATTGTGTCATTTCATTTAATGAGTGGCTCGAGAATATTCAGTTCTCAAGCATGCTACAGTTAATGATGTTAATTAGATTGTTATTCTGGATGCTTATAAAAAGTGTCATCAACCTTTGTATGGGGGGATGAGAAGATATGGATATTTGTGATAATACAATCTACTATGTTTTCTTGTTGATCTATTTGTGAATGAGTAAAATCGAAATAGTTTGAGTGTTGAGTTAACTTGTTATGGCTTCCCAGTGACTTGCTCTGAAGAGGAAGGGGACCACTTTTAGAAAATAGGTGTTGTATTCTTTTCTTTTTTATTGTATTTAGTTCAAGTTTTGTTCATACATGTACATTTGTCCATTTCTTGTATCTGATCAGTAGTCTAACACACTCGATGTTCTCTCTCTCTGTGTGTGTGTGTGTGTGTGTGTGTGCGTGTGTGTTCTCTAATGATTTCCATTACAACAATTTTTTAGCTATTTTAGTTTTTTCTTTCATAGTTTAATATAGTTTAATATTTTCATTTGCCTGTAACTAGAGTTCTTTGTTTTATATTTCAATGTTCTATTTTCCATAACTAGAATTGTATTTTTGGTCTAGAGTAGAATATCATGAATTTGTTCAACATTTAAATGATTTCTTGAAACTTGCATATACCTTGTACAACACTTCACAAGCATATAGACCCTGGTTGATAATTAAATGCATTAACTAGTTGAGATATTCTGTTTATAATTAATCAGGCATTTAAGTAGCCAATCAACTTGTTTTTTACTTCCATTTGACAAAAAGAGGCACTCTTTGCTAAAGGACTATAGATATTATCAAGAGGTTTCTGACACAAGAAATAGTTGCAAGATGGGATTCTCGTGAACCTAGTCATAGATCTAGAAAGCTTCTAACATTTGAAATGTTAGGCATACATGAAAAATAAGATAATGCACTCATTGATAATATAGAAGAATATGGGTCATACACATATTCATCCAATCATTCATCCAGAGATGATGTAAATTGTGATGGTGTGTCAGAATCCATGATTCAGTTTCAATAATTGTATGAAACATTTTATATATTTGTTATTAATATGATGTTTGTATGGTAACTCTAAAGGACTTTTTGAATTTACATATGATCTTCCATGAAGTATGAATTATTTCTATGTTTGTTGGCTTATATGATTTGATTATGAATAATAAGAACAAAATATCTTAACTTATATTTTATGAATATGGACAATGTAATAATTTGTGTTTAATTCAAGGCAATTTGTATTGAGTTTTTTTACTAAGAGTAAATAAGATATTTTAAAGTAATGTTGAAGTTTTAAATTATAGGGTGATATTGTCATGCCATTATGTATTGCCTAGTGCTTGGAATGATATACTAACCCTAAAGGAGTGGACATTTTAAGGTTGATTTTATGGTTTCGTTTACAACAATACTGGTTTTTTAGATTATGGATTCAAGAATATTGGTTTTAGTCCCCTCAAAAGAAAGGGGTGCTACTAGTTTTATTTCAA
>ML791289.1:60404-73983 GCA_009831015.1 Picea engelmannii | reverse complement strand
CTAGACCAAAAAGTACTAAAGAACACATTATCACTATCTAAAACAATGGTCTATGACAACCCAAAATGAAACAAAACATGCTCAATGAAGAGCTTAGTAGTGGCTTCCACCATGATACTCTTCTTGCATGGTGCCAAAATCACCATCTTAGAGAATTGATCAATGACCACAAACACATAATCATTACCATTCATGGTTGAGGGAGGGCTTGACATGAAATCCATGGAGAATGACTCCCAAGACTTATCTAGAGTAGGTAAAGGAGTGTACAATCCTTGCTTCTTGATGGTAGGTTTAGAAATGGTACATGTGATGCATTATTTGATATATCTATTGATGTCTTGTCAGAGCTTTGGCTGGTAGAATTACTTTTACAATATTATGTTTTCTTTATCCACATTGAAGTGTCTGCCACCCCACTGTAATGCACCTCCAAAATTAGCTTCTGATGCTTTCTTGAGGAAACATGAAGATGGCACAAGTGACATAGAATTCCATCGTTGACTTGAAAGTTTAAAACTTTTTTACCTATGCCCGATGTTTGATATGTAACAATGAAGTTAGGATCATTTCCATACAACTGGGGCCACCTAGAAGTCTCAAGTCCATAGGAATTAAGCATTTTGGTTGGTGCCATAAATGAAGGTCAGTTGATGGTGTCTGCAACTCAATTTGTGCTACCCTTCTTGTACTTGATGTTTAAGTGGAATTGTTAAAGGTATGTGGAACACTTACGATAGCAATCATTATGCAACTTTCATAGCATATGCATCAATTATAAGGGCTTGTGGTTGGTGTGGATGATGATTTACTTTCCCATAATATATTTCTTTCATTGTTGACATGCCTATATAATGGAGTACATCTCCCTATCATAGGTAGGGTACCTATGAACAATGTATTAGAGTGTCTCACTATGATAGGCAATTGGATGTCCATGTTAAGTGAGGAATACATCGACAACATAATTAGAGGCATTTGTCTCAATCTTAATTGCTTATTGTAGGTCTAGTATAATGAGGATTGGTGTCGAACAAAGGTGGTGTTTTAGATCCTTGATTGCTTTCTATTGTGCCTCAGCTCAAACAAAATTGGCCTTGGCTCCACCCTTAGTTTCCTAGCCTTAGGGGACAAGCAGTATGAGATAACCTCAACACAAACCTATGGTATAAGTTGGCAAGGTCCAATAAGTTACAAAGATATTTTCGTGTCTTTGGGGATAGTAAATCATGACTAACCTAGATTTTGGCTATATCCACATGCACACCACACACATCCATGATGTATCTCAGACATTGAATTCTCTGCAGGCTGAAAGATCACTTCTCTAGATTGGAATATAAATTGTGTTTTCATAATGTGCTCAACTCTCGCTAAATGTGCTTCAAATGTTCCTCCCAGGTTTTACTAAATACTAGGATATTTTCTAGATAGATTACCATAAAGGAAGTGGTGAATGACCACAATATATCATTTATCATCTTCATGAATGCCATTGGGCCATTATTCAAGCCAAAAGGTATGACCCTCCACTAAAAGAGACCTTATTTATACTTGAAGGTTGTCTTCCACGTATCAATTTGCTTGATTGACACTTGATGATCGCATGAATTTAGTTCAATCTTGCTAAATAACTTGACACCCTTGGGCTAATTTAGAAGATCATTGATTCAGGGGATTGGATACCACTTCTTGATTATGATTTTGTGTAGAGATTTATAATGAATACAAAGTCACCATGTTCCATCCTTCTTTTGAGCTAGCACAATTGGGCCCCTGCAAGGTGAGGAACTTGGTTGAATGTGGCCCTTTTGCATTAGCTCTCGAAACTAGGGTTTGATCTTTTTATTCTCTGAAAGAGAGCATACATATACTAGGCCATTAGGTAAAGGGTACCCAATGTCAAATCAATTGTATGCTTTTCCTAACACCATAGAAGTACCTTCATGGTGAGGCAAATATATCTCTATATTATTCCACCATCTTGTCTACCTGATTCTACTATGTAGAGAGGCCCCTTATAGAGACTTTTTTTGTTGCAGTGATCTTCCATTCACCTTCCAATTGAACTATGAAGAGGACAAATCTCCTAGTCTAAGAGATTATGGTAGTTAGGGCTACCTATAATATCCCATATAACTAACACCCCAAAGTAGAAATGGTACTATGGGGTATGAACTTATAAAATTCACGACACTTCCACATATATGGTCATCCTAAAATAACATCACAAATTTCAAGCGAGGAAACATCACACAATAGTGCAAGTGACATAGCTAAATGTTGTTGATGTTTCATCCTCGACTCAATAGACCAATGGTGTATGGTTGAAAATTAAATGTCTTTAATAGCTTCAACTTCTTGATAGACTAAGATGAGATTAGGCTCTTCTAGTTTCCACTATCAATGATGAAATTTAATAGAGTCCCCTTCACACACATTTGTGAGTAGAATGTAGGCTCATATTCCTTAGGCTCATTTGGTTCCTTTAATCAGACCTTTACAATAATGATGGTAGCACTAGGTTCCATGTTGATGATCCATTTTCCCTTATTTGACACAAAATTAGATTTTGAGCTAGAATTAACTTATGAGGCTTTTAGTTGGGTCAACAATGATTGTTTGGAACAACATTCAACAATGTTGTGCCAAGGAATTTTGTGGATCCCACACCACTTTTCAATGTCCTTTTTTTACTTCTCGATAATCGTTTTTACATGTGACTTGGAATGGTTGTCTTGGGTTACTTATCCTTTCTCTATCCTTTGCTATGATAGTTAGGGATGCCTTTACCATTTTTTCCATGATTGATTTGTATACCTAAACTCTCTCTTACCCTTCTACCAATTTGTTTTCTTAATCTTGACATCATAGTATTTGTAAGTGGCTCCCAATATAGAGATGTCAAAAACCACATTTCGTTGGATGTACCTATGTAGGTCATTGTGGCATTTTAGAACCAAGTTTTTCTTAGAGTCCTTGATACCCATATTTGAATGCAAGGTATGAAATGTATTAGTGTACACCAACACCACTTGGTTTTTATCCTAGTGCAAATTTGTCCATATCCTGTATTAGTCATCATAGTTTCCAATAGGGTAGAATTCTTCCTTGAGGGCATCGAGAAAAGTCACCCAAGTGGGTTCTATCCTAAATACTTCACATTCATCTTTGACATATTGCACACAGTAAGTACCCCAACAATATATGACATGGGGAAGGGACTTAAGGAGTGTGAAAGTGATATTCTCATTGGAATTTTTTTGGACAAAGAAATAACCCTCTAGTAGACTTAACCATTTCTCTAAAGCATCTACATTTATCTTGCCTTCAAACAAAGAAATGTTAAAGTTGACTTGTACCCTAAAGAGAATCACTCCAAAGTGATTATTTGTTGAATGCGCCTCCATTGCTATTGGGAGTCATTAAAGGATCTAAGCTAAATTATTCATCATCATTCCCCTCTATTTTAGGGAAACTTTTAGGGGCTAAATTTCTCCCATGGGCTAATTTTCCATGCTTTTCACAAAAAAATATTCGCCAATTTTCATTTTTTCTAAAAATGATTTGCCCAAAATACATAGGATAAAATTATTTTACCTTAAAAATCGCCTAAATTTTATAGAAACTATACAAAATCCTTATATTTTTTAATATTTTTACAAAAATATTGCCAAACATTTTATAATTTGCATATTAAGGACTAGCAATATTCGCCAAGGTTCCTACATTTTAAGATAACTTTCCATCCTAAAATTGTCTCTCCGATTATATTTCATGGGAGCATCCCTAAGAAACATCTCGATATGATCTCATATTTCATCATCCTTCTTTTCATCTACCATGGGAGATCACTTGTTTTGATGAGGGAAGTCTTCACTAGGATTAGTTACTTCAAGGCCCAACTCCCTATTCCCTAACCTCAATGGGGACACACATGAAAATAACAAAGAGTATATTGCTTCGATACCCTTGATCCATATTATGTAGAGATCAAAATAAAGATAGCAATAACAAGTGAAATAACACAGAGATATTGCAAAGAGCACAATTATACAATGAAACATAAACTCTATTAATGAATGAAGTAGTGAAAACACTACAATATGAGAAGCAATACAAATTGACTAGTACGATGGCAGCTTATCTTTGAGAAGAGATGTGTCAGTTATGCTCATTTGCAAAAGGCCCATAACAAGAGGCTAAAACTTCCTTCTAACGTAAACTCTAAGATCCTAAGAGGAAAAAACCCTAGGATATAAAACCCTAACCCTAGAAGATGAGGTGGAAAAATGAATGTAGGCCCCAAGGAGCTTAGTTGATACATCAACTTCCCAAGGATGCAACTTGTGCAAAAAAACTCCATTTGGGGATTTTCTTGGAAAATGATTGATAAGTCATAACATATACAACCAAAAAGAGTAGTACACATCATTATTATCCATAAGCACCTTTTTAACAAATCTATAATCTACCTTAAGAGACAATGGTTGCCTAATCCATTAACACGTTCTTATAATTTCTCTGCAACTCCACCTAATAAAGTTCTTTCAAAGAAGATTGGAAGGAAAAGGGGATCCTTAGAAATCTAAATACTTTCCTAGATTGAATCCATGACCACCCTTGATAGGATAACCAATAGAGAAAGTCATCCTAATCCAACCAATAACATTTCATTTTAGACATTTATAGTTTAGAGCTTGAAGATTTGTTAAAAAATTGAATACAAACCATGATATTGTCTTGACTCCTTTTCATCTAATATAATAAGGAAATAATCATTTGAAAAATCCCCATTAACTATATAACCAACATTAGGGCTATATAGAGGAAAACTCATTGATGAAACCGAGAGTAGACTGGTGATATAGGAGGTAGCTAAGGGCCTAAAAAATAGTTAGCACATAGACGATCAAGGCTAGAGGACAACCTTGCTTAATTGGCTATAATTCCAACTTCTTTGAATTTAACTTGATTAACATACATGCAAGATGAGGCATCCAAAAATAAGGTCTCCATAGCACGAACAAAAACTAGCCAAAGTCAAGGTCCCTCAATGAAACCAAGATAAAATGTCATTCAATGAAATCATACACAACCCATTAAACTGCAATAGCAAAATATTTTTGAATGGTCAACAATTTTAAATCTAGGGTGAAGGCCATTGGGAATGGATATCTTGGGTAAGGATGGTCCCTTCAACGTGAAATTTATTAAAACACCCATGCCAACATCCATAGTCCTTTGATTCTGAAAACTAAAGTTAGTTGTTAATGGAGAAATCTATATAACCAAAACTTCAATATTTTTCAATACAATTTGCATTGGTAGTGTGTGCTTTAGACTGTGGCATTCAATCATAATCAACTCCTTTAACTGCCTCACACCACCCAAAAAATCTGGTAACTCTATAAAATGTGGACTCCCCATTCTTATTTGTTCTACTTTTTCGAGTTGTTTCAAATTCTCAAGCAAATAGAATATATGAGTACATGGTAAATTTAGGCATTCTAAATACCTTTGGTGTGTATTCCTATTGGCAAGTATTCTAGTTTAGAACAACCTTTGAAGTTAACATACTCAAGTGTGGACATTTCTCCCAAAATATTTGTTGGCATGAAGAGATTGTTGCAGTCTCTTAATGTTAGATATTGGATATGCATTAATTTAGATAAATAATTAGGTAGTTTGATTAGTTTAGTGTAACAAGCTAGATCTAAATGCCTTACGCTCAATGGTTCCAAAAAATCAATGAAGAGTAGTTATAGAAATGTGATTTTTTTCAACATTATGTTAGTAAATACTTTCATGCTCGTTCCTATGCTTTTCAAAAATTGGAAAAATAGGGTGTCATTTGGCCTTGCTTTATGCTATTTTCAAGATATATGCTAATGCCATCTCTTAAATTTGACGTTATTTTGACCATTTGTTTTTCTTATTATTTTTGGCTTAATAGTGATAATTGAACTACAAAACTAATACATGTTTGGTTGCAACTAAAAAATGACAGTAGAGTCCCTAACTACCTCCCAAATCTTGTCCAAAATGACAAATAGTGAAAAAAACTAGAATAATCTAGTTTTAAATTAGTTTGGACTCAATTTGAGTGGTAATTTTGGATTATAATCCCCTAAAATATTTTAGTGCCAATAAACAACATGAAGAGAAGAAATGGGATCAATTCAAGGATTCCCATAGAGAAGGTGCTCTTTCTTGGTATCATAAATTATATAAGAAAAACCCTTTTAGAAGCTAGAAGGATCTAGTCAGAATATTTACGAAGACCTAATCATACCCTAACATAAAGCCATCAACATTTCAACAACCGAAGACCATTAAGAAGCAACATGGAAAACAAGGTGCCAAGTATAATGAAAAAATAAGAGGGATGCTAAGTTAGGTGAGTTGCTAAGAGCTAGAGGAAGAAAATATCGATTGGTTGATATTTGGTTTAAACGCATGTATTAAAACCAATGTTAGGTGTTTTTTCCTGGTACCATAAAGTAGATAAAAAAACCCTTTTAGAAGCTAGAAAGATGTGATAGGAATATTTAGGGAGACCGGATCACACCCTAGGGAGACCAGATCACACTAGATATAAAGTCATCAACATTTCAACAATTAAAGAACATCGAGAAACAACATGGCCAACAAGGCGTTAAGTACAATGAAAAAATAACAGGGATGTTAAGTCGGTTGAGTTGCCAATAATTTTCTTATTTGGTTTATCTTTTGTTTCAACCCATGTATTATATCCAATGTTAGAATAATAGGTTCAAGGACCCATAGACAAGTAGTTAACACTACAATGGAAATAGAAGGTGAAGTAGATATGAGAACCGTAGATAGAGACAAAAATAGTAAAGAGTGAGAGTAAAAATACATAAAACAAAGGAGAACACCCTATGGAAGTTCACACAAGCATGAACAAGTAAGAATGCTTATCAATCTTAGGAGAAGAATATGTCCAAGGAAATGATGAAGAATAAAAATGGAAGTCTTATAATTTACCTCCAATAAATATTGATAAATTCAATTACTACAAGACTCACAACACTTAAATTGACCATGAATGAGTTAACTAATTATAAAAGACAAGGTCTATGTAACAAAAATGGACACTATACCATACAACAACAATGAAGTACACAAACACCAATGAAAGATAACAAGGGTTGGCGAAACTTGCACATCAAGGGTTGGATTGCACTTAGGAAGACATCTCCATGAAAATACACTCAAGAGAGTAGCAATACTTTAATGATTTATAATAGGATGAATTGAATAAAAGTGTAGGAGGAGACCCTTTTAATATAATTTTGATAATAACATCTCTCCACCAACATAATGGTTAGTCATTAATGCATATAACAATACTTACCCACTAACTTAGTGATGACTCATTAATCTCAACTAACATAGTGATGGGGCATTAATGAGCTTGCAAAAAAAATAGATCATGTACCTAATACATTGTGTATAGGTACACAACATGCCCTTCTTGTTAAGTATTTTTGTTCCCCAAAGATATCTCTAATCCTATTACTAATCACTTCTTTAATACTTGCATAATAAAAGTAGGTCCTCTTAAAATAAAATGGCAGTTATTAGCATAATGGATCATCACTAACCTATGGAACCCAACTAATAACAAATACAATAACAACATGCATATCTTTAATACGTCTTCTTTCCATTGGTTGTGTTAGGGGCATAACATGTCCTTCCTTCCTAAAATGCTTGGAGATTAATGTATAAGGAATAAGTAGATACGATTGCAATCGGTAGCCAATGAAACAAACTGAGCCTACTAAACCCATTTGAATTTTTTCTTTGACACAAAAAAATTAACAGCAGGCAAGATGCTAAATTTCTCATGCAATTAACAACAATTAAAAACACATGGATGCATCTAATTTAGCAACACAACAACATCCAAATAAACATTACACAACAAAATAAACATGATAAAAGATAATGTAAACTTATCTATAAATACATGAACCAAATAGTTGCGTATGAATGACGTTCCTCCCAGCCATAGGCTTGATGTTCATTTTCTCTCAACAATAAGCCACCCCCGACCTGAGGCTATGAGTCCACAATGAGGTCTAACCCTCTTGGTTTTTCACTCTCCACACTCAACAACCCAAAACCCAGGTTATACTCCAACAACAATTCCAATCCACCAGCTCTCTTTCCCCTTCAACTTGCACAACCCAAGGAATGGGATCCCCCTTCTTTGCCACACAGTCCCTTAGGCCTTCCCACTTCCCTCAAAGGCTCTAGTGCACATGGTTTGATAAGGATATATTAGTTGGGGACTCCATGAATTATCAGTTTCTCCATGAGTGTTCACAACAACCTTCTCAAGGCCCTTGATCCAATTTCCTAAATAGGAAATGTCCCTTACAAGCATAAAGCCTCCAATAAAGATACTCAACCTTCTTTTTAACATAAAACTTAGCCCAATAAGTTATATTTCCATGGCTAGCATGGTTGATGCTCTATCCCATCACTCTGTTTTTCTCTTTCTATCCAAAATCAACATGTAGAAAATTCCCTTCCTCCCCATTCAAATTTCCTTTTCTCCCATGCATGTTGACTCTCACATTTCCCAAGGTTGATTATACCCATTCCCATGCTCTCAATAGTTAGGTGAAGTAACTTCCTCACCTGACCTCTTACATGCATTCAATGATTGAGTGTCTAATAAGTTAAAGGGATGATTAGATGGTAAGGACACATTAGCTTAGGAGAATAACACGGGTTTTCCCCTTAGACCCCCTTTACCCTCCTCTCTTACGGAATCATAGGGTAATGTTACCAAGCCATTCCTTGCTTAGAAACTTAGGTTTTAGGCTGAGATTTTTGGGTTTTTGTTTGTTTTTTTGCAGATATTCCTTCAAGGCTTGCGCTATGGAGCTTATATGGAGTTCATAGTGTGAAAGTGACAAGAATACAACAATAAACACATCCAATGACAAAATACAAGAGATTCAACAACGGAAAAGCAACAACTTCAGATATGACCTTTATTTAGATAGTAGAAGATCCTGATATAATAGATCTGGAACAATATAACTGAGATCTAGAAACAAAACTGATGATAACCCTTAAACAGGGCCAAGAAGAGAAGATACAAGCCTCCAAAGGCCAACCAAACACCTGTAGGAAGATACAAGATTAATGTCTTTCCCTTCAATAGCTGAAACCCTTCTCCCAGGCTCAGTTGCACACTTCCCTATGGCTTTAGCTTACCAAGATTTCATCCCTCCTCTTATAGGCCTCCAAAACCCTCCAAAATTGGTAGAACAATAGATCGGGGGATTACAAACCCCTTGGAATAGTCTTGGGATTTTTGGAGGTGTTATGACATCTCAAATGAATGAATCTCCCTGATGCAGTGCGCCCTCCTTCACTAGAAATCAAGCCAAGCTCCAAACAAATCATATTCCAAGAAAACCCTCTCCAAAATGGGCTAGGCAAGGCACCCTAGGCACCATAATCATATCCTAGTGGGCTTTGGCCACCAAAACCTCCTCCTCCTCTCTAGATCAAATAGTTATCCTTCAACAAGTGCGCCCTCCTATTGGAAAACCCCTGAAATTGTGCATTGCATCTCTTCTCCACTGGATGAGTAACCTGTTACTATTGTAGAATGGTGGGGAAGGAATATTGCACCTCCGTGACCAAGCTTGGACTATGATATGTCACATACCCACTCTGGCATAATAAATTTTTCGTCGATTACTCGAGGATCAGAATCCCCAAGATACTTACGGGGGCCTAACCTCATTTAGTTCCTCATATGTCAACCTCCATGTGATCGTGGGTCACGACTACGGGCTGAACCAGTACGACGTCTTTTCGCACTTCGCGACTCAGTGCTACCAGAACATCGAGTCTTTTGACTCTGCAAACCGCGAAGCTCGAAACAGTGAAACGCTGAACCTTGACAGGGCTAGCGAGTGGCAAGTTTCCCGCTTGGGGTCTTGTCCACGTGACCCTACTCCGTGTCCACGCGCTTAAGCCAACCAAGCGCTTATCGGCTTTTCGCGGTTCATGGAATTGCGATGCATGACTTCTACCTTTCCCCATTCAAATCCTCGAAAGTTTCGAGGTCTCCAAAGTTTCCCTCCAAAGGGAGATCGACGGCCATAAGCCTCCCCTGATCTAAAGTTGCATGGGATTTTAGGACTTTTCCCGAAACTTTGACAACTCACCACGCATCTCCTCTGATGGGCAGTCCAGATTCTTTCAAGACTTCCCCTCTCCACTACAACGCGTATCAGGATTTTGTGATTTGCGTGGGCAAGGTTTTCAGGCCCTCTAGTTTCCCGGATACCGAAACGTCGACCGACAGCCACGTGTCCCTCTGATGGAAGGCGACAACCTTCAACCAAGATCAACGGTCGTGATCTTTTTGGGATGATCAATGGTCACGATCAAATCCCAGCTTTCCTTAACCTCATTCACACCTCACGCCATTTCGGGGTTTCGGTGATCTGGATTTCGCGACTTCTGAGGTCGAGAAGAGGTCCTCTCAACCTCCGAACCTCTGAATGCATGATATGCACGATGAGGCTTTGATCCAACGGTCCTCCCATGACCTGGATCCAATGGTGATCCTTGCTCCTCGCGATTTCACCACTAGCGACGTGGAGCACCCAACTCCTGGGCTCTCACCTTGTGAACCTCCGAGTTCGCTAGATCCCTCGATCTCTGCCACCTATCCTCCGCAGATGGACGGTTCTCATCTTCTCGCGACTTCTCCACTCATGAAGTCAAGAGATTTCCTCCTCTGACTCCTGATGTCCGAACCCTCGATAGAGAGGATCTTGCGACACGGGTCCTCCTTCCAACGAATGGCTTAGATTCTTCCGTGACTTCGCCACTCGCAAAGTCTAGATGCTCACCTCTGTGAGTCCCGATGCCCAAGTGTCCGAAGCGGATGATCTTGCGACATGCATCCTTTGGCAAACGAATGGCTCCGATCCTTTTGCAAATTCAAAACTTTTGATGTTGAGTGTCCAGACCTTCGTCCTCAGGACCCCCGAACTCTCGAATGTCAAGATCCCGATACCAACTCCTTCGGGACTTTTCACTTCTGCTGCTCATGAAGGTTTAACCCCCGTGCATCTCCTATCAGATCTAATGGATGACGGGTGTTCGGACTAAGGTCTGACGCCTCAGACCTGTCCCACGTTGTGGACTCTCCCACCACTCCCTTGACGTGGAAAAATCAACGGTTCGGATACTCCCACAGACCTTGGGGATCTACGGTCCCGATTTCTTCGCTACTCACGAAGACAAAGGAAAAAGGGTTAAGGTGTTTAACACCCTCGTTTATTCCTCCAATCTAACGGTCATGAATGACTGCAGATCTTTCGATGGGATCTCATCCGTCAATTGATTCTTATCCACACGCTCTCATTTCGGGATTTCGCGGGTCGGGGTTTTGGGACTCGCGAGTGCAAGAAACTCGCACCTAGATACTCTGGGTGCCGAAACGCCGAAATGTTGAGGTCTACGAGGACTGTTCTTCCTCGTACAAGGTTTTGAGACTTAACCTCTAACATCCTTCTTCGGGTCCTCAGCTAATTTACACCAGGTTTTGAAGACCAGACTTTAAAGACTTCTCTAAGGTAAGGGAGTGGTCTCAAAAGGATGCATTTGGGAGGAAATATATCCAAGGCATCTGGTAGGACAAACACAGGAACAATCTCCCGAGAGAAGACTTGAAGTCTAACTTAGATTGGTAAGCATATAAATAGCAATTCGTAAAACATAATCCATACGTGGTCTTTCCATTATAAGCATGGAATCACCCTTTCTGGTCAAAACACCACACAAACAGTCTTATGCTCAAACCATTCATAAATTACACAGACTATGAACATATATATCAGCATATAAACTTCAAGATACAGGATATAAAACACTTATAAGAAATAACACCAGGTGTGATTGCAACTGCTGAGAGGGGTGCTCGTTTCCACCCAACCGTAGGCTCAACGACTCCCAACAGATTTACCACTAGCCACCCCCGAGCTGAGACCACGATGCTGTGAGACTATGTCTCTGTTTGTTAGTGACTGAGAATGAAGGTTACTCTCCTTCTTCTCCGCTGTCACTCACTCTGTGTTTTTCCATATTTCTCTTTCTTACTTCCCTCGCATCTGCCCCCTCATCCCACACTCTTCCTGCCTTTTCTCCTTTCGGCGAGGTTGTGTGTGGCATGATCTTCCTCATGGTGGTCAGGTCTGAGGACTCTATGGATGGTCGGTTCACCCCCATCCCTCATTACTCATGAGGATCCCTTTACCTACCAACCTGGCGAGTCATTTCATTCGGGGCCAACGAACTGCTCTTGGTTCTCCGGGCCAGTGAAGTCCAAATACGGTATTGGTTTCGACGGAAGTTAACGCCACCTTTCCAAGTGCCTTCCACCACCTTTCTTCAGCCATCATGGTCTCTTTTTCAACACCTTCCCCTCTTAGCAGCCCTGCAATACATATATATATTTATATTATTATTTACATTATCGACCTTTTCCACAAGGTCCATTCACATCACGCATTCACATTTTTGAGTTTGCCATAGTTCTTGGCCAGTATAATTATGTTTATAGACTGGGGGAAACAGGGTGTTACAATTCCCTCCCCCTTAAAGGAACATCGTCCTCGATGTTCTTATCTATCAACATGACATGCATGTACATGTGTAAACAAAATCGGATATGCCCGTTTCATGTCATCCTCCATTTCCCATGTAACCTCATCTGGGCCAAAATGTTTCCACTGCACCTTGACCTGTGCAATGGTTCAATTCCGGAGCAGGGTTTCCTTTCTGTCCAGTATGCATTGAGGTTATGGTAGAAATTCTCCCTCCGGTTCCACCTGGATCATAGACCAATCAATTATATGGTTAGCATCATGTACATATTTCTTCAATAATGAGACATGGAAAACATTATGTGATTTGACTATGGGAGGAAGTGATAGCCTATAGGCTACAGGTCCCACTCTATCTAGAACCTCAAAGGGTCCATAATACCGAGGTGCTAACTTGGCACAAGCTCCCATTTTCAGGGAACTTTTCCCGGGGCTAACTCTGAGATATACATGATCTCCCGCTTTGAACTCTCTTGGAGTTCTCTTTTGGTCGACCTAACTTTTATGTAGGTTCTGAGCGATCTTCAGGTTTTGTTTTATCTGAGACACTTGCTATTCCATTTCTTTCAACATGTTGGGTCCAAAAGAGATCCTGTTTACGAGATTACTCTAGTTGACTGGAGTGTTACATGGTCTACCATAGAGGACTTTGAAGGGACTCATCTTTAAGGATGCTTGGTAGCCGTTGTTGTAGGTGAATTCTACCAGTGGCAGGTAGTCTTCCCACTTCTTGGGTTGATGCATTACATGCATTACTAGCATGTCTTCAAGTATTTGGTTCACTCTTTATGTTTGTCTGTCAGTTTGAGGGTGATAGGCAATGCTAAACAACAATTTGGTTTCTAAGCCAACCATCAGTGATTTCCAAAAGTTAGAAGTAAATTTCGTGTCTCTGTCGGACA
>ML791289.1:14743-37427 GCA_009831015.1 Picea engelmannii | reverse complement strand
TAATAAATTTTTCGTCGATTACTCGAGGATCAAAATCCCCGAGATACTTACGGGGGCCTAGCATCAGCTAGTTCCTCATATGTCCACCTCCATGTGATCATGGGTCACAACTATGGGCCAAACCAGTACGACGTCTTTTCGCAGTTCGCGATTCAGTGCTACCAGAACGTCGAGTCTTTCGACTCTGCAAACCCCGAAGCTCGAAACAGTGAAACTACGAACCCTGACAGGGCTAGCGAGTGGCAAGTTTCCTGCTCGGGGTCTTGTCCACGTGACCCTACTCCGTTTCCATGCGCTTAAGCCAGCCAAGCGCTTATCAGATTTTCGCGGTTTGGGGAATTGCGATGCATGACTTCTACCTTTCCACATTCAAATCCCCGAAAGTTTCGAGGTCTCCAAAGTTTCCCTCCAAAGGGAGATCGACAACCATAAGCCTCCCCTGATCTAATGGTCCACGGGATTTTAGGACTTTTCCCGAAACTCTGACAGCTCACCACGCATCTCCTCTGATGGAAAGTCCATATTCTTTCGGGACTTCTCCTCTCCACTACAATGCATATCGGGATTTCGCGATTTGCGTGGGCAAGGTTTTCTGGCCCTCTGGTTTCCCGGATACCAAAACGTCGACCGAAAACCACGTGTCTCGCCGATGGACGGTGGCAACCTTCAGCCAAGATCAATGGTCATGATCTTTTCAGGATGATCAACGGTCACGATCAAATCCCTAATTTCCTTAACCTCATTCACACCTCACACCATTTCGGGGTTTCGGTGATCGAGATTTTGCGACTTCTGATGTCGAGAGGAGGTCCTCTCAACCTCTGAACCTCTGAATGCACGATACGCGTGATGAGGCTCTGATCCAACAGTCCTCTTGTGACCTGGATCCAGCAGTGATCCTTTCTCCTCACGATTTCGCCACTCGCAACTTGGAGCACCCAAATCCTAGGTTCTCACCTTGCGAACCTCCGAGTTCACGAGATCCCTCGATCTCTGCCACCTGTCCTTTGCAGACAGACGGTTCTCATCTTCTTGCGAATTTTCCACTCGCGAAGTCAAGATATTTCCTCCTCTGACTCCCGATGTACGAACCCTCGATAGAGAGGATCTTGCAACACGCGTCCTCCTTCCAACAAACGGCTCAGATTCTTTCGCGACTTCGCCACTCGCAAAGTCTAGATGCTCACCTTTGTGAGTCCCGATGCCCGAGTCTCTGAAGCGGATGATCTCGCAACACGTGTCCTTTCGCAGATGGACGACTTCGATCCTTTTGCAAATTCGAAACTTCTGATGTCTAGTGTCCAGACCTTCGTCCTCAGGACCCCCGAATTCTCAAATGCCGAGATCCCGATACCAACTCCTTCGGGACCTTTCACTTCTACTGCTCACGAAGGTTTAAACCCCGTGCATCTCCTATCAGATCTAATGGCTGACGGGTGTTCGGACTAAGGTCTTATGGCTAAGACCTGTTCCGCATTGTGCACTCTCCCTCCATTCCCTGGACGTGGAAAAATCAATGGTCCGGATACTCCCATGGACCTTGGGGATCTACGGTCCCGATTTCTTCACTACTCATGAAGACAAAGGAAAAAGGGTTAAGTCATTTAACGCCGTCATTTATTCCTCCAATATAATGGTTGTGAATGACCACAGATCTTATGACAGGATCTCATCTGTCAATCGATTCTTATCCACATGCTCCCGTCTCAGGATTTCGCGGGTCGGGGTTTCAGGACTCGCGAGTGCAAGAAACTCACACCTAGATACTCCGGGTGCCGAAACGCCGAAATGTTGAGGTCTACGAGGACCGTTTTCCCTTGTACAAGGTTTTGAGACTTAACCTCTAACATCCTTCTTCGGGTCCTCAGGTAATTTACACCAGGTTTTGAAGACCAGACTGGAAGGACTTCTCTAAGGTAAGGGAGTGGTCTCAAAAGGATGCCTTCGGGAGGAAATCTATCCAAGGCATCTGGTAGGACAAACACAGGAACAATCTCCCGAGAGAAGACTTGAAGTCTGACTTAGATCAGTAAGCATATAAATAGAAATTCATAAAACATAAGCCATACGTGGTCTTTCCATTATAAGCATGCAACCACCATTTCTGGTCAAAACACCACACAAACAGTCTTATGCTCAAACCATTCATAAATTACACAGACTATGAACATATATATCAACATATAAACTTCAAGATACAGGATATAAAACACTTATTAGAAATAACACCAGGTGTGATTGCAATTGCTGAGATGGGTGCTCGTTTCCACCCAACCGTAGGCTCAATGACTCCCAACGGATTTACCACTAGCCACCCTCGAGCTAAGACAACGATGCTGCGAGACTGCGTCTCTATTTTTTAGTGACCGAGAATGAAGGTTACTCTCCTTCTTCTCCGCTGTCACTCACTCTGTGTTTTTCCAGAGTTCTCTTTCTTCCTTCCCTCGCTTCTGCCCCCTCATCCCACACTCTTCCTGCCTTTTCTCCTTTCAGCGAGGTTGCGTGTGGCATGATCTTCCTCATGGTGGTCAGGTCTGAGGACTCTACGGATGGGTGGTTCACCCCCATCCCTCATTACTCATGAGGATCCCTTTACCTACCAACCTGGCGAGTCATTTAATTCGGGGCTAGCGAGCCGCTCTTGGTTCTCCGGGCCAGTGAAGTCCAAATACGGTATTGGTTTCGATGGAAGTTAACGCCACCTTTCCAGGTGCCTTCCACCACCTTTCTTCAGCCATCGTGGTCTCTTTTTCAACACCTTCCCCTCTCAGCAGTCCTGCAATACATATATATATTTATATTATTATTTACATTCATCGACCTTTTCCACAAGGTCCATTCACATCACATATTCACATTTTTGAGTTTGCCACAATTCTTGGCCAGTATAGTTATTTTTACAGACTCGAGAAAACAAGGTGTTACATGATAGGTGGAATATTTCACCACCGAGCTGTTCTCTAGGGTTTGTTATCCCAAAACCCTTAAAATGTCTTTGGCTATAGAGCTCAAGATGCAAAAGTGAAAATGTCAAGAATGAGGAGTGAGGCGCCCTCCTTTTCCATTTATAACCCCGTTCTAATTCTCAGTTGAGTTAGTTGACCACCTTCTAAGGTCAACTCTTTACTTTTCCTCATGTGTTCTTTTTTCCACTTACTTTACCTTTTTCCCCAAAGTCACTTTTAAATTATAACATTGTGCTTAGGTGAATACTTTTGGGTCTCTTAGTCCCCATTTCTCATGAGACTATAATCTAGTGGGGACATATAGACTAATAAGTCTCTATAATACTCTTATCAAGAGGTGGGGGACATTACAGTCTCCCCTACTGGGGGTTGCTTTCCCATAAGAAACTACGATCCTGCTTTCTGAAGAACCTGTTCATTCTCCCAAGTAGCATCCTTTATAGGCAAATCCTTCCATTTGATCAAGTAATCCTGATGTTCCTCTTCCTCAGCCTCTTATCCCTCACTTCTAACAATTCCTCAGGTATTAATATCAACTGTCCCTCCTCATCCATGGGAGCTATTTCCTCAATAGGAGTGATGTGTTTCCCTATGGCTCTTTTTAAACAAGAGACATGAAAAACATTGTGTATCTTTCTTCCTAGTGGTAGATCAATCTCATATTCCATGGCCCCTACCTTTATTTTTACCATGTACGACCCAAATAAGTGAGGTGGAAGGTTTTTTGTGCCATTCCTCTTTATAGATGCTTGTCTTTAAGGTTGGAGTCTTAAGTATACAATACCACCAACCTCAAATGTGCACTCCACTATGTGTTTGTCTGCCTATACCTTTTGTTGATTTTGCAACCTGCACAAGTGATCCTTTAGCTCTCTGAGTATATCTTAGCTCTGTTGGATCCAATCATTTACCATACATTCTCTACTATTACCAAAGACAATATCCACAAAGGTGATGGGATCAAAACTGAATAACGCCTTGAAAGGTGACATACCAATAGAGATGTGGTAGGTGGTGTTGTAGCAATACTCACCCAAGTATAACCACTTAACCCATGCCTTCTGTTTCCCTGAAACATAATTTTGAAGGTACCTAGTGTTGGGGGTCAAGGATGTACTTACCGACCTGAATAACTCCTGCCAAAAGGTGCTCATGAACATGTTGTCCTTATCACTCACTATGGTTTTGGGTAAACCATGCAAACCGAAGATCTCTCTAAAGAACAATTTTGCAACCTGTGAAGCACTGTAATCTGTGGAAATGGCAAAGAAATGGGAAAAATTGGTTAATCTGTCCACAACCACAAAGATGCAATCCTTGCCCTGACCTTGGGCAGCCCCGTGATGAAATCCATAGATATGCTCTCTCATTTATGATCTGGAATAGGGAGTGATTGCAATAGACCTGCTGGATGAGTGTTTTCCTCCTTGTTCTCTTGACAAGTGGAACATTCCTTGATATGGCATATCACATCCTCTTTCATGGCCCTCCATGTGAATATTTCTCTTACTTGCCTGTACGTTTTGACAAATCGATGCCCCGCCAATGGTGAATCATGGCATGCATGCAATACTCTTGTTTTGAATGTTGATTTGGGAACCAAGAAATTTCATCCTCTGTAGTATATGATGTCATCCACAATCTTGAAGTTATCATCCTGTACCTACCCATCCATCAACTCACAAGAAAACCTATTTTTAGAATATTCCACCAAAAGATGTGCCTTCCAATCAACTGAAATATTTGTCATAGAATATACTGAAGGCCTCCTGGATAAAGTATCAACCACCACATTGTTTTTTCCTTTTACAAATTTGATGTCAAAATCATAAGCTTGGATTTTTCTAACCCATTTTTGTTGTCTTTCATTAAGGTCCTTTTGGTGCAAGAAGTACTTGAGGCTATTGTGATCTATCCTAACAACAAATTTAACCCCAACCAAGTACTGCCTGAATTTAGCCAACTCATGCATAATAGCTAACATCTCTTTCTCATAAATAGTGTATAGGAGCTCAATACCCCTCAGTTTTTGGCTCTCATAGGAAATCGGGTGCCTATTCTGCATAAGAATTGCTCCAATGCCCTCACCTAAGGAACCACACTCCAATATGAGGGGTTGCGAGAAATATGGTAAAGAGAGAATCGAACAAGTGCTCATTACCTTCTTCATTTTATCAAATGTCACCTATGCCTCTTGACTCCATCTAAATGAACCTTTTCTGGTCAAATCTGTCAAGCATGTGAAAAGTTGGGAGAATCCTTTGACAAACCTCTGGTAGTGATTGCAAATACCAAGGAATCCTTTCAACTCAGTAAGAGTCTTGGGTGTTGGCTAGTCAAGTATAGCTTGTATTTTTTTCTTGGTGCACCTATACTCCTTTATATCCAATGATATGTCCCAAGTAAAGGACTTCAATCATCCAAAATTCACACTTTGACTCTTTAGTGTATAAATATTGTTCCTCCATAATGCTCAAGATTTGGTCTACATGCTTGAGATGATCCTCCCAAGTTTTGTTATAAATCAGCAAGTCATCAAAGAAGACTAAGAGAAACTTCCTCAATTGCTTTTTGAAGACATGATTCATGCAAGATTGAAAGGTGGATAGCGCATTAGTTAGCCCAAAGGGCATAACAAAAAATTCATGATGACCATAATGACATCTGAAAGTTGTTTTCGGCACATCTTGCTCCCTCATTTTGATCTGAAGATAACCAAAGCGCAAGTCTATTTTGGTGAAGTAGATAGCACCATGAATCTCATCCAATAGCTCATATATCCGAGGGATGGGGTACATGTTCGTGATAGTCTTTTTGTTCAAGGCCCTGTAGTCAATGCACATGAGCATAGTCCCATATTTCGTCTTAACCAAGACCACCGAAGATGCAAAGGGACTAGAACTTGGTCTAATGTGACCCATGTCCAAGAGTTCTTTAATAGATTTTTCAATTTCATCCTTATACTTTTTTGGGTGTCTATAAGGAGTAGTGATAATAGGTTTTGTGCCTTCTTCCAACTCTACAATATGCTCAAACACCTTATTTTGTGGTGCTCCTATAGGGATAGGTTCAAAAACCTTGTTGTGATTGTCAATGATTTTCTGAATTTCATGAGAGTAATGAGGATGCCCCTCCTTATCCACCTGAACTGATATTCTACATTCTATTGCATATACAATGTCTTCTCTCCTAAAAATGGCCTCCATGCGCTTTGTTGTTACCACTCTAGGTGTATTACCTATCATCCCTTTTAGTATCACCTTTTTCCCATTCTCTTCAATGAATGACATCTCCATGGTTTTATAGTTGGTAGTGATAGGTCCCAAGGTACTATGACATTGAACTCCCAAGATGATGTTTGTATCTGGTAGATCCATGACATAGAAATCACGTTCCAAGTTATGACTCACCAATGTAAGTTTCATCCCTCGAATATACCTGTCAAAAGGAATAGTGCGACCCCCTGCTACCTCCACCTGAAAAACTTCAAACTCTACTATAGGTATATGCCTTCTTTTCAACAAGGCTGAATCAATGAAGTTGTGTGAAGCTCCCCCATCTATGAATACTGAAGCCTTCTATCCTTGAAGCACTCCCCTCATCCTATAGGTATTGAATTTAGGGACCCCATTGATGGAAGCTATCATGAACTTCTTGTCTCCTATAAGGTCAGGACTTGCTTCTTCAACTTCTTCATTCTCTGTAGGGTCTATTCTATGTGGATTTGCTTCCATGTTCTGAATGTGGCTGAAATACTCTTCATCCTCATCATAATAAATCACCTCAATGCAATGTGCCTTGCCTTTACCCATGCATTTGTGCCCTAGCTCCCAAGGTTGCTTGCATGTGAATCAAAGTTTCTTCCTCCTCAATTCCCTCCTAGTAGTCTCATCCATCCTACCTTTTCCTTTATCCACCCTGCTTTGATCTCTTCCCACTTGGTTTATAGGTGGTCTAGGAGTAAATTGGAAGGCCCAAATCCTTCCAACTTACAAGAGGCCACTTGGTTTACAATGTACATGGAACACACAGAGGGCGACATGTGTTATACTGACATCAACATGATGTTATCATGGTGACGTGGAAACACTAGAGGCTGCCACGTGTTACTCGTTTTTGGCATTTTCGGGTCAATCCGTGGACCAATGAGGAAGTGCCGCAGTCCGTACAACCACATGGTAGACTGTACGGGACGTGGAAGGTGACTGTGCAAGTGGTTGGCGAGGGAAAATGGTTGGCTACAATGTGGCCTAGTCATGGGTTGCCATGTGGCAGTTGGTAAATGCCCAATGGGGGCCCGAAACCGGATTTTCAAAAATAAAAAATAGTCTCACCAAATCTGGTGGCCAATATACAAACTCCAACGAATCTAAATAGTGCTCCAGACTTGGCGAAGTTCCAATACACACACACACACACACATTGTTATAACAATAACCCAAAAGGGGAGGCTCGCGGGGTTGACCTCGAGACCTCCCCCTATCCAACGCCTTACAATAGCATCTGCCATTGTTGGGCCAATGGACTCCGTTGGTTAGTCCGCCCAAATTTTTCCTTAAATGCCAAGTCTTCCCATGGACGGGGAATATGGTGCTCGACGGTACGACCAAACACAAATTTTGAGACGTAGTACAGAGAATTAATTGCAGGGAGCAGGAATAGAAACTGAGATAAGATTTCTCAAGGGCCTAGGAGTGCCAGAGTTGGATTGAGGCGTAGAGAAAGTCATTTTTGGGTAATTCGACGCCATGAATTCAATGGTTTTGTCTATTTTCTGACCTGAGCAAAGCTTATGCAACTTAATTCTAGAATGAGGTATACTTATGTATTTTTCCAAATTCTTTTGTTGAGTTAATAAAAAGGCCTACCCATTTGAGAGCAGGATCCAGAGACATAGTCCACTAGGGAAAAGTTTTGTTATCAAGTTTTCTGTTCAAATTTGATGCTTATGTCTCTTCATTATTGAGCTTTTCCTTCTTTATGGTGCACTTTAATTTATGCTCATTTAATACAATTCTTTATAAGTCACTTCAATGAAAAGATCCCGGATCAATATGGTAGTGAGGATCCTACTCATGATGATGTCCAATCCCCCCTTGAGAATCACTAGCTTCCTTTTTCACATTACTATTTGGGCCATCCTCACCATGGTTCATCTGCATAAGAAGAAGCACAGTCTTCTCCTGGATAAAATTCAATCTCTCTAGGGTCTCTCTCATCTCAATCTGTCCCCTGCACGTTGTCTCTTGAGTCTCCTATAGATGGTGTTTAAGGGTGAACTGTGTGTTGTCTATGGATCTCTTCAACTCTTTTGTTATACCTGCTAAAATCTGTGGCTCACTGTCATCACCAGATCCTTCCATTTCTGCCTCTGATTCACCTGTTTATCTCCTACGCCTTCCCATATAGATACCATAGAGATTTTGCACATGTTAATCCCCACAACCTGGGAGGATTCAATGCTCTGATACCACTGTAATGTTCCCAAGCCGTTCCTTGCTTGGAAACTTAGGTTTTAGGCTGAGTTTTTTAGGTTTTTGTTTGTTGTTTTGTAGTTATTACTTCAAGGCTTGCACTATGGAGCTTATATGGAGTTTACAATGTGCAAGTTAAAAGGATACAACAATAAACACATCCAATGACAAGATACAAGAGATTCAACACAATGAAAAATCAAAAACTTCAGATCTGACCTTTATTTAGATAGTAGAAGATCTTGATACAATAGATCTATAGATATGGAAGAATATAACTGAGATCTAGAAACAAAACTGATGATAACCCTCAAACAGGGCCAATAAGAGAATATACAAGCCTCCAAAGGCCAACCAAACACCCGTAGAAAGATACAAGATTAATGTATTTCCCTTCAATAGCTGAAACCCCTCTCCCAGGATGAGTTGCGCCCTTCCCTGTGGCTATATTTTACCCATATTTTGGCCCTCCTCTTCTAGGCCTCCAAAACCATCCAAAATTGGTAGAACAATAGATTAGAGGATTACAAACCCATTGGCAAAGTCTTGGGATGATTGGAGGTGTTATGACACTTCAAATGAATGAATCTCCTTGATGCAGTGCACCCTCCTTCACTAGAAATCGTGCCAAGCTCCAAGTAAATCATATGCCAAGAAAACCCTCTCCAAAATGGGCTAGGAAAGGCACCCTAGGCCTAATAATCAGATACCAATGGGTTTTGGCCACCAAAACATCCTCCTCTCTACAGATTGAATAATTCTCCTTCAACAAGTGTGCCCTCCTACTAGAAAACCCCATAAATTGTGCATTACCTCTGTTCTCCACTATATGAGTAACCTATAACTGTTGTAAAATGGTGGGGAAGGAATATTTCACCTTCGTGACCAAGCTTGGACTAGGATAGGTGGAATATTTCACCACCGAGATGATATCTAAGGTTTGTTATCCCAAAACCCTCAAAACGTCTTTGGCTCTAGAGCTCAAGATGCAAAAGTGAAAATGTCAAGAATGAGGAGTGAAGCGCCCTCCTTTTTCCTTTATACCCATGTTCTAATTCTTAGTTGAGTTAGTTGACCACCTTCTAAGGTTAACTCTTTACTTTTCCTCATGTGGTGTTTTTTCCACTTACTTTACCATTTTCCCCAAAGTCACTTTTAAATTATAACATTGTGCTTAGGTGAATAATTTGGGGTCTCTTAGTCCCCATTTCTCATGAGAATATAGTCTAGTGGGGACATATAGACTACTAAGTCTCTATAATCCTCTCATCAAGAGGTGGGTGACATTACACATTGACCCCCCATTGTTACAATTCCTCTTGTATCGTATCCAAGAATTATTATTTTGATTAATACTTTCAATGTACATTTTTACATAGCTCGACCCTCGGTCATTCAAATCAATACAAGCTCCTTTGGCCCAAACATATCGTCTCACCAACCTAAATCACATTTACATAATTACATTATAATTTATGGGGATTAAAACTAGGGATGTTAAATCCCCTCCCCCTTATTTTTTCATTTTCCTCAATGCACAACACCATACATGTGTACATACATGTGTACATACATATTACAATGCCATGCTCTCTAGACTTTAATCAACATATAGGCTCTGTGACCCAAAAATCTTACATGATGATTTCACAGTTCAATAAAACTTGCAAAAATTCCAACTTGCAATCTCTCATTCCCCTCAGTCTGCACAACCCAAGGAAGCGTACCCCCTTCTCTGCTTTTTAGATCAAGACGTACCACTCCCCTCCAGGGTTCCAACATGAACCGACTAGGAAATCTAAGAGATGTGGCTCAATTAATTCTAACTACAACAACTTTCACAATTTGTCTATTCCCTTAAATATTCCAACCAACTGGATCTAATTCCCCTCAACCTGCATGATCCGAGGAAGTGTACCCCTTCTCTGCATCGTAGTCCCTCAAGATGTACCATTTCCCTCCAGGGATTTGGCATAAGTTTGGCATAAGTTTGTGGCTCCAATAACTACAACTGTGATAATGGAATCTCCAAACCTTCAAATAGTTGTAGATGTGCCTCTTGCATTACATATTTAGCTTCAGTTTCTTCTTTTAAGTTGCAACAAGTCCACCAGAATTTACTCGTTCCATGCTTTTTTTCCTTGAGATTCATTTCCTTATGTTGCTCTTCCTTCCATAAAATTCATTCATGTCTTCATTCTTCAATTGTTCCTATACAACCCATCATGAAATATACATGCTATAGCCATTATCATTTAACGATTAACTTAGTCGCAGGAGTTCTCAACTTCGTAATACAACATTTATTCAAAAACAAGTTTGTAATCATAAACACATACTTATTTGTATGGTTATTTCTCTATTTCCCAAAGCTTCAATGGGAAAGAATTTAGCTCATTGTCCTTTTTTACACATCCTCATGATTCTAGCCACCATGCCATATGCATTCTTGAGTAGCCTCTTCCTTGTTATACTCACCCTCGAGGCTAAGGAATCCCCTTTGTTTCTACACAGTCCCTCGGGGATTCCCTATTGCTAAGGCTTTCACATAAAAGGAAAGCACCAACTCATCACCAAACATCCACTATCTTTCTACACCCTGTGGAAATCGTAGGGTTCCAACATCCTAACAATAACCTTCTTCCCGAGCTTTCCATATTCAATAGCCATTATCTCATATATACACACATGTAATCATCATGAGACATTATTATAGCAATTTCACTCATTAATTCAAATTTGTTTCATAAGGAAATTCAAATTTTCCAAGCATGAGATTCCTTCTCATAATGTTTGGCTCTTGCAACAACATATATCGGTCTCCCTTATGGGCTTACACCATTTCCATAATCAAAACCATTATTCCTGCAATTTTTTCTCAAATTTCATACAACCAAACAAATTATTAGTATTTATGCACATTATCCCTTTTATTGCAACATTTGCAATCAACCCATGAAGTGATATCATAATTATATTACTATAGCAATTGAATCACTTACAACTATTAATCATATTAAATTGAATGAAATTATCATTCATTACACATGCATTATCTATCATGCCAAGCTTTTCATAATGCAATCAAATATTACCAATAAATAAACCAATGTGCCAATACTCATGGCCACATCTACACAATGCATCCTTGCATTGACTTCGAAATACCACATATCTATGTCATCTATTCTACCATGGTGACTTGGAAGGTCTAGAAAATGCCTCAACATATCATCCAAACTGTCCTCAATTGTTTGTTCAACTATTTGAATACCTTCCTCTTTAACCCATACACAACACTAGGAATATAATCCTTTAGTGTTCTTCAGTGTCAACAAAGAGGTTGCGGTCCAAACATTGGTTATATAGGGGAAGACCATTGAACACTTGTACTACACTACAACCCTTCCATATCCAACCACATCATGGCCTCACAGATGGCCAAATCTATTGGAATTCATTGGTATAACATGAGTGTGTCTCTTGACTTGACCAGGTTATGATCTCATAACCAACATAACATAATATGCAATTGAATCTCATATAATTGCATTCAAACATTAAATAAATTTTGTATTTTCAAGGCCCTTTGCCTTTACACATCAATTCAAGTATTGAAATTTTGACCAAGGGAACTCTTACCTCAATTTCCCTTCAACAATTATGCATCATAAGAAATCCAAGTGCATACCTCCATGGCTTGTATCACATTAATTGATGCTACCTGATGAATTGGTATTTTGTAGAAGATTGTAGAATCCCTTCACCAACCTCTCATCAACATCCTTTCCATCCTCATTTGTCTTCTGATAGATGATTGTCCTATGCAACAACAACATCATCAACATCAACATATTCAAACATGCTATAAACATATTTTTTCTTGGATACGCAATCCATCACTAGTCATATTCAATTATCATAACATCATTATTTAACATATATAACAACATACTACTCTTAGTCTATATGTATGCCATATGTATGCCCATGCATGTCCTGACATTCCTGCACACACTATGCACATCAACATGCACCAAACATTCAATCTCATCATGCCTACTAATGCATATGTGTTTTAGCTTCATTGTATGCATCATGCGTCACTTCCATTATGCACTCTAATGCATTTCTGTTTCAACTTCTTGTGCTCCATGTAGATTTCCTTGAATCCTTCTAGATCCTTACAGTCCCGTGCACTATTGTTCTTTGACATGAACATTTTTAAACCAAGTCCCACTCGACCATCTTGCAATTTTAGCCAGTATGTCCCATCGACCTTGCTCAATTTTTGAATGCTTCTCTTCACTTCATTGAGTAATTCTTTGTGAATCCCTATTCCATCCACTCAAAACCAATCTACTCCCAATGGAATGTGTTATCACTCCAAGAAACTCTTTGAGGTTGTAGGTCAAAGATGCTTGGTAACTTAAAATAAACTTGTTTTGGTGTTTATGTATATGTGGATCAATGGGATAACTCAATTACAGTATGGCACTCAGACAGTAAAATGACAATCAAATAAACCAGTGCTCTCAAGGATTGACGATCATATGATAGATTTAAATGGGTGAGAAAACAATGTTCATAAACCAAATACAAAGTGTAGGGTTCAATAAACAATGATAAGCAACTCAATATCAAATTATGAGCTAACCATCATTCTGTAGCAAAAACAACTTGATAGAAAGTACAGAAGAAAAATGAGAATTTGACATCAAAAGAGAGAGAAAACTGTGATTTGTATTATCATAGAAAAATCTATTTACAACATAATGTATTCCTCTTCCAGAATCAAACCTCTACTTCATCTAAAGTTCTTGGATTTATAGCCTTTACAAAATAACTGGGATCCTATAAAGAAGGATCGAATTAACTAAAAATAGACAGTCAAAACTGACAAAAGAAAATAGGAAGAGATCCTAAAAACTAGGTCAATTCCTCATCTTTGATGATCTTCACATCCTTCAAAACTTTGAGAAGTGTAGAAAGCCTTCCAAGGCCGCTGAATATCCATGGAAGATAAGATAAGTCGAATTTGCCACTTTTAGCAAAAAACTGTTTCTGTGCCCAGAAAATAGGTAGCTAATTTCACTTTGCCACATGCTAAACACCTCAAACATCATAACAGATCCTTAATTATGACGTGTTTAATTATTTTCCATATTTTGAAACCCTCCTCCAGGCATTTGATTGAGAAAAACTTACATCTAGGTGAAAATACGACTTCTCTTCCCTGTCTGCAGTTTCACCAGCTCTTTCGCCTTGAAATTTGCTAGTTAGCCATTGAAAGCTCTGCTTTTATGCTTTTCAACGACTAACTCTTTCTAGATGCAATTCTTGTGCTAGTGAAAGCTTTTCTTTGGCCAAAAATAAAACCTTTCGTGGTCAAATCAAATTTATTGTTTGCATTAACGATGCTGCATCTCATACCATCGTTGGGAAATTGATATTCCTAGCTTGGCGATTATGGATCTAATTTCTGGAAATTCCATGGGTAGTAAATGTGCATCAAGTGATAGAGGTTTCCTGGCAAAGTAAAATGAGCCCACTGTTATGGACTTGGAGAAAACCATAAAATCATATGTCCATCGGGTCCCCATGTTGCACTAATAACATAGCCACCAGAAAATGACCATTGCTTTAATGTCTATGTATTTGTTTCCAATCTGTGATCGGATGTCCCTTTACTAATTCTGGGCTAGAAACTGGCCCATCCTTCAAGATAGTTCGACTAGTACTTCTTTTGGACGACTTACTACTAGACATATCTGCTAATTCTTCTTTGTCCATCTTCTTATTCCGTGCTTCTTCTTTTGAAGAAAGAAAAATAAATTCAATCATCTCATTTATGAACCTTGGAATTGCAAAGTTCATAATTGGCTGCATAGCAACACATGCTAGAAGTTCTCGGGCCAGGCATCAAACAATTGGACACTGAGCTTCCTGAGGCCTTGAGACAACATCCACTACTCCACCCATCAACCGCTTAAGGACCTTGTACTCATCCTATGGAGATATTAAGGCAGGATGCAATTCTTTTGCAGCAGCTGAACAATGCTTGAGCCTTTCATCCCTTTCTTTAGATGACAATGTACCCATGACATGTACTCCAATACGAGCTTGGTTTCTTCGATGAAGTTCCAAGTGACTCCCAATCAAATCCACCATATCCCTGGTTAGTAAATCAATGAGATTGATGTGTCTAACCCTTTGAGATATCTCCCCAATTACATCATTTATCATCAAATGGATCTGCTCTGGAACTTCTTGATCTGGAGTAATAGATGAATACCAAAGATATGTAACAAACTCTTGCACAATCTTCTGGGTAAATTCGTCCACTGCTACTTCAAAAACCGGTGAGTTGATATTTCTCTTCCATTTCATTTTGTCACGTGAAAGAAAAAGAAGCGGGTCATGAGGAAGGAAAATTAAAATCGTGCCTCCCATGAAAAATGGTTGATCAAATATTATCAAAACTCGAAAGCCATTCCTTCAAGGAAGTTCTTGATAGCATTTCGATCATGGCGATTAACCTTCTCCAGAGTTGAAGGCATCATGAATTTGTCATTGGAAGAACCTGGAAGATGTGCTCGTTGGCTACCTTTCCACGCTATTTGACTTCTCTCACCCACCATTAGCAGTGAAAGATAAAGAAGAAACCTCCCTGCTTCTTTGAAATGAAATATCTTCAAAACGTGGAGCTTTAGATCGTAATTTCTCTGCCTTTATGCAAGCGTGAAACTTTGCACTATCGATTTGCTGGGCGTATGAGTAACGACCGTGTATTGTGGTTGGATTTCAGAAACAAAAGTTACAATATGATTTCCGTGTTAAAGTCCCGAGGCACATCTCAATAAGCTGCACATCTGTATTTCTTAGGTTCCATTGTACTTTGACCGTTCCCCTGTGACCATAACAATTAGATTTGCTTCCTGCACTTCTCACACCTTAGCAACTGGGTTGTCATGTAATCTCTGTGATGTTTTTAGGCATATGGAACTCGAGCTTGGCTTTAGTCTGTATGTTGCATGACTTCGGTAACATATGGACTTGGAATTTGGCACTTGTGCTTGGGCCCTGGTGACATGTGGTTTTATGAATAGACTACGAGTTAACTTCATAGCTTTGTCTCGACTTATTGTTTGTTTTGTGTATGACTTGTGAGTTAGCATGTAGCTTGAATTAAGGTTTGACTCGTGGCTACTCAATCTTAACCCATGTCTTGACTCATAGCTTTGAAGTTGCATACATAGCTAGCACATGTAGGTAAGACTTGGGATGTGACATGTTTAAGTGATTTAGTCAATAAGATTTGATTCATAGAATGGCTTAGAACTAAAAACATTTAGTTCACTTGTATGCACACATATAATATAAGATTTCAAAAATAATAAAACAAATATAAATGTTTTATATTTCAAAAAATCTACAAAGGAGTTTATCATTTTGTTTGCATTTTTGTATTGCCGGTCATGAGGGAAAAGCTAAAGCATTTATGGAATAAGATGATCAACAAGATATTGATGAGGAACCTAGAGGTTAAGACACTGGCGAAAGGCTAAGAAGGAAAAAGAGTGAAACAAAGAAAAAGAGAGAGATAAAAAACGGTCTCAAAAACCCATTTATTTTGGTCGCTAACAGAATGATACAATTCTCCATTGGCGCTTTTAAGTGAATAAATTTCATTATTCTGTCCCTTAAATTCTTTGTACCTGTACACTGCTTCCACTATGCTCTTTGATAACATAAGTGGATTTATTTCTCTGGATACTCCAACCATAGTTTCCAATTCATATCTAGCAACCCTTATAATCCGTCATAGACTAGTCCATAGAGATGAATTACCTATCCCTATGACTTACCCATTATCTCATGGGATCTTTGTTCTCTTTTGCAACAAGATTTGAAACCATCATTACATTTTTATTTTCAAGGATATGGAGGATTACCTTTCCTTTCTATGCCTATTGTTGACATCCTTCACTTGTTGGATTCATGTTTTATGTGAGAATATATGTTGATTCTCCTTTGCAAGCCATTCAGACTCTATCACAACTAAGTATTAATTTGGCTCTTCTCTTTCTGATCCTTTATCAACTTTTCATTACATTCTCTTTAGCTATGTCCTACTCCCATCTCCATTGGACCTTGGAATTATAATCTACCACAGACCCATACTGTCTTTATTTTAGGACATCTGATCTTCTTGTTAATAATATCTTGACACAACACTCTCTGCTTAAGTGTTCCCCTGTTCATCAACAATATCCAACTATTAAAATCCATCCTCCTTTTATTTTCTATCCTAATGCACATCAAATGCGGATCTATACCTTTGCATTATAACTATCATGAGTGTCATACTCTTTTTGACCCAATCCTCACCTTTGGCTTGCACCTCTATCATTTGGAAATGTTTTTCCATAATTTTTCTCCTTTTCTTGCATATTTGTAGTAAAACCAATTTCTTCTTGGTAGAACCTAAACCTTATGTCATGTTTTCCTTTGGAATACCTTTCAAATGGCTATACCATTTCCTTGTTCCGATTTATGAACTACAATTTATAACTTTATGAAACCAATAGTTTCACTAACATTTTTGCACATGTTTCATTGGTAGAATAAAATATCAGAGAGTAACTTCTACCACTTGTATAAATAAATATGGAGAGAACCAGTAAATTTTTTATATCGAGTGTAGATAGGATTTATGATTGTGAACGCACAACAATTTTTGTATTTTGAATAAGATGCTCCAATCAAATTTTGTATAAATCTGGAATTGACGACTTTGCACTTTTACATTTTCTCCAGACTTGGTAGAAAATGGCTATCTACTAAACAAAACAAAAATGGAAAAACTTCCTCAAGACAAATTTGTCTAGATTGATGAGTAGGTAAAGTGTCGACTAAACACATGTTTCTTGATTGGTGATCTGGGGTCCCTTCCGTGAAGATTTCAAAAATCCCCAAAAGCGCTCGGGAATAATGGATTTTTACCTATTTTTTCATCTCCACTCCAAACCCCTTTATAATTTTGGAAGAATCCAAACTAGGTATCTTCATGCCTATTTTTTAGATTCCCTATAAAAAATTCACCTTTATCTGGGTCCCGATCATTGAGCATGACCCATATCTTTAAAAGTCACTAATTTTCATTTTTCAGAAAATTGAAGCAGAATTAGCCAATGGTCCTCACTAACATTCTTGTATCCCTCCTCATTGTGGAAACACCCCTTAAATTTCATCCAATTGTGATTCTAAATTCTCTTGTTATGGCCAAAACAAGTTTTTGGCTCTAGACTTCTTTTAAAACTTTTCTATTTTTCTCCTTCTCCTCTCTCTTTTCTTTATCTTCTTTTCCTTTCCTTTTCCTATCTTTATTTTGTTTTATTTTATTATGCCCCACTTGTACTGGACTACTCACTTGGCACCCGGTCTGACTACAAATGGGATAGGGGTCCCACCTCTTCTTCCAGGCCTCCACCTGGCACCCATTCATTGGTCGCGAGGATGAGTGGGTCCCATCCTGCACCCTTTTTCTTCGAGCATACAACTTGCTCGATCCCTAGATCAGATGAAACATATTAAAGGAGTTTGATGATGGATATGGATTTCAAATATTTTAGTTGGAGGGAGGTTAACGACGCAAAATCTTATGAAGCCACCAAACCGTCCTCCGCCTACGTGTCGCTCCCACATCCACTTCAGAGATTTTCAAAACTTTTCAAAACCATTTTAAAAGACTTCGATACCACTTATGGTTTAAGAGATCACCCCCTCATTCATCATGGCACCTACATCACCCGTTGGTCCTGACACCATGCACTACCACCCCGTCACTGTGGACCTACCACTTTTGGTAGTCCACATCACCATTTCCATATCACCAAGTACAAAAAATTCCCAATTTTTTTCAAAAGTTCAAATTTTTATAATATTGCTTAGTTTCCAAATTGACATATAGGCCGACTTAAAACCTCTGGTTGAAATTTCTCGGGCTAAATTCAACCTTGCGCTCAACCAATTTTTTCCATACTTAACCTCTCGACGATTTTGGGCACAATTTGCTCGGAAATTTTCCATGAGATTTGTGGATTTCATCTGATTTATTCCCAATATCACTTAGATCGACTCCATAGCTCCTTAATTCGGCCCAAATAACACAACAATGGTTAATTCAACCTCCACGTAAATTGTTTGTAGATTTTTAACTAGAAATTAGGGTTTTTACCCAATTCTACTTAGTTTTCTCAAAATTTCTCCAAATATTTCATGGACCAACTTTATAAACACAATCTTAATGGAGTTTAAACTTATGCATGCCTTAACAAATATCCAAATTGGGGAAAATTAACTTCTTTTCATTGATTACCAAATTTCAAACAATTTTTCCTCATTTCCTTTGAAGAAAACTTCTATCAAACACTTTGCAAGCACTCTCATATATTTTTTGTTTTTTTTTGTCTTCCTCTGAAATTTTTGGTTTGCGTTCAGATGTTTATCCCATACAACCCGAGTGTTCTAGCTTTCTCTAATACCAATTATAATAGACTCATCTTTCTAAACCCGTTTAAATTTTTTCTTTGACACAAGAAAATTAACAACATGGATGATGTTAAATTTCTCATGCAACTAACCACAATTAAAAGCACACACATGCATCTAATTTAGCAACAAAACAACATTGAAATAAACATTACACAGTGGAATAAACATAATAAAATATAACATAAACTTATCTTTAAATACAAGAACCAACTGGCTGCATACGAAGGATGTTCCTCCCAACCATATGATTGCTATTTATTTTCTCTCAACAACAAGCCACCCCTGAGCTGAGGGTATGAGTCCAAAAGGAGGTCTGGCCCTATTGGATATCTAATCTCCACATTCAATATCCCAAAAACCCAGGTTCTACTCCAACAACAATTCCAATCCATTAACTATCTTTCCTCTTCAACCTGCACAACCCAAGGAATGTGATCCCCCTTCTCTGCCACACAGTCCCTTAGGCATTCCCACTTCCCTCTAGGTCTCTAGTGCACATGGTTTTCCAATAATATATTATCTAGGGACTCCAAGAATTATTACTTGCTCTAGGAGTGCTCACAACATCCTTCTCAAGGCTCTTGAGCCAATTTACTCAACATAAAATATCCCTTACATGCACAAATCCTTCAACATAGACATGCAACTTTCCTTTTTAGCATAAAAATCATCCCAACAAGTTGTCTTTCCATGGATATCATGATTGGTTCTCTCTCCCAACACCCTACTCTTCTTTTGTTGTCCAAAACCAACATGTAAAAACTTCCCTCTCCCCCCATTAGAATTTCCTTTTGTCCCATGGATGTTGAATCTCACATTTCCCAAGGTTGATTGTACCCATGCACATGCTCTCAATAATTAGGTGAAGTGACTTCCTCACCCAACCTCTTACATGCATTCAATGATTGAGTGTCTTATAAGTCAAAGGGAGGATTAGATGGTAAGGACATATTATCTTAGGAGAATCACATGGATTTTCCTCTTGGACCCCCTTTAGCCCCCTTTCTTGTGGAATCATAGCTCCCCCATCATTATTGTTCCTCTTGTATTGTAGCCAACAATTATTTTTTTATTAATAATTTCAATGTACATTTTTACATAGCTTGGCCCTCAACCATATAAATCAATACAGGCTCCTTCGACCCAAACATATCGATTCATGAGCCTAAATTACATTTACATGATTACATTTTAATTTGCAGGGATTAAAACTAGGGATGTTTTTTTTAACATAAACGGTTGGGGGTTTATATATATAAAAAAACATCAGATCTCCAAAAATTACATATGGCGGAGTGAAAAAGCCTCTGCTGCTTCCATGAGAGTCTAATTGTTTTGGGAAATATAGAGAAGGTGGAACAACCAGTCCAAAATATCTACTATTTTTCCAAGTAAAAATGGCAACAAATGTATTCAAAAGTAACAAAATTTTACATTTCATTTAAAACTTGACTAATGATTTAGAGGAGGCTCTGGATCTTCCCGTTGTTCCACTTGTGGCGTCCCTGGATTTTCCTCTGTATGTTGAAAGTATGCTTGTCATAGCACTGAAGAGGCTGAAGGGTGGTCATTGCTGGCTGCTGAGTGAAAGGTGGACAGGAGCCGTGACGCACCAGAGCCGATATAATTGTCTAGTTACTGTGGGTGGACTGGGGGGTTTGTCAATTGTTGGGAAACTACCCCAAGTTTCCTTGTGTTCCTGTTAATTCCCCTTATGGAAATTTCCAACTCCTGGTTATGCTGTATTTCCTGCTATTGCAACTGATCTTGTAGGTTCACCATTTCCTCTCGCAGCCCCTGATTCTCTTTCTGAAACTCATGGTGTCGAGAGTCTATGCGCTCCTCCTCTCTTCTAACATCTGTGTGTAATGCTCAGAACTGTTCTCGGAGCACCTCCGATACACAATTCAGACAAGATCAGGGGGCTCTTGATCTTCGCCACATATTTATGCAGAGTCTCAGGAGTGAACTGGTTAGGCATGCACTATAGAAACGAAGTACGCAGACAGAGAAAGCAGGAAAAGAATACCAATCGGATTGTGAGCAAAGCGTCCTGAAGTTCGAAGTGATGGCGTTGGAAAATAGCTGGAATAACCATGATTGCTGAAGCAATGTTCCCTTGATGAAATAGGGTGCCATAGGCACCCACGAGATGAATTGAATTCGCGCAGGGTGTGTTACACATGAAATTTTCACACCTAGGTACCTTGCCCTAAGTGTTGTAAGTATCATATAAGTGTCTCATACACCTTGACACCATGGAATAACCTATGTCACAATCCCTAGTCAATGTGGAGGAGGGATATATTACATGAAGGCCAAAATACCAAGTGCACATGAATTATCATTAATATTCATAATAAATAAATAAATTAAATGTGAGAATCCACCTCACATTTGGTTTCCTATTTATTAGGGAAGATAGAGGATCTCATGGATGGTTGAAATATTCCCTCCCTAAAATCCTTGAGAGATATTTCCTGCCTAAAATACTTAAGAAATATTTTCTCCCTAAATATATTTCAGATCCCTTTTTAGTGGATCTAATGAGTGATCCTATCCATGGTCGTTAAGCCTCCAAATCCTATATAATGAGGGTGATCCAGATTATTTTTTGGCAAGAAATGAGAGTGGAGATATAATAAATAAACGCACAGAGATATCACAGATATTCAATAATATAACAGAAATGTATCATAGATGAAACCATAAACACAGATATATAGTAATACATGATTTCTATTAATGAAAGAAATGTACAGAGATTGTAAAAATACAGTGAGACTCACTAGAATGGCGACATCTTATCTCTGAGAAGAGATGTGACGGCTACTCTCATTCGCAAGAAGAAGATTACAATGAGGCTTTGAAATCATTTTTACAATAAAAATGATTTCCAAAAAACCTATACATACAAAAACCTAACCCTAGGAGATGAAGCGCCAAAAGTCATGTGGGCCCTGTTTGGGAAAGTTAGTACATCAACTTCCCTAGGTCATAACTTTTGCATACGATCTCCGTTTTAGTCGTATGATAGCCCATTGGAAAGGTATCACCGAGGAAATTCATGTTGGGGGCTCAATATTTTATTCAACTATTATTGATAAGCTCGATATCAAAAAATCTTCATTTAGGCCCTCAAAATAGCCCCGGAAGTTAAAACTGCTAAAAATAGTAAATTGCCAAAATTGCCAGAAAACTGTTTTGAGCTAGTTGGAAAAGGTGGGTGGCCATCGATATCCACCTGGATAAATCCTCCCTCCTTAGGAAGCAATGGTCTCCATTGCATTGAGTGCACGGGGGAGAGGGAAAAGGGTTTGCTGAATCTGCATCTTGATGAGTTATTTGCCTTGTTGGAGAAGTTGTGCTACTTAGCTTGTTGAAGGTTGTCACGAACATGTGGCTGGAAGGTTTGGACCTTTTTAACCAGTCTAGATACATGATATTCCTGTGTGCAGAAGGAATCTTTGCGCTTTTCTACATCCTTTTCGACCTGCATCTTTTGGATAGAAGGTTCTTGGGGCGAGGCTGTAGTGGTTGTAATGTCCTTCAGTTCCCCTTTTGAACAGATTGTGAAGAAGCTAAATTTCGTAGTATGAGATACTACCTTTCAACACTGTTTAGGTGGAACAATAGTTGGAGCTACCTCTGGTATTCTGTAGAGATGACCCCCCAAAGTAACAATGA
>ML791288.1:211941-249696 GCA_009831015.1 Picea engelmannii | reverse complement strand
TTGAATGCATTTTTGTGAATGCATACATGTATGATAATTAAAGGAAAGGATTATGTTATCAGCTGAAATGTTGCAATTATTATTAACTCATGGATTTGAGAACATTTCAAGGGATGATGGTCATTGCAACAGGAAAGTTGCAAGTCAAGTAGTCACATGAGCATTGACTACAGGAAGTTTTTGTCCATGAAATAGAGTAATAAAAAAATAATGTTTTTGAAAGAATGAAAAGCCTAATGGATGGAAATTCCTATGCAGAGAATGATAATTTCATTCTATTTATTAAATTGTTTCATAGTTTTGATTGAATTTTTAAGTGTAGACAATTCTAATATCACTTTGTAATATTATGTACATGTTTTAATAAAAGTATATTATACAAGAAGCACTAATAATATGTTGGATGAATGCAAAATGGAAGCATTGTAGAAAAATTGGTCTAAAGTATGGTGCTGCAAAAAATCCATAATAAAGACTGTTGCCTGGTATTGCAACAACCAAGAAAATTATGAGATAGAATTTCATATTTTGGGGGAAAAGTTGAATTTTCCTTATGAAATATATTTGAATTTCTACATGAAATTGATATGATATTTTCTCATAATGATTGCATGTGTGTGACATAGATGAGATGAAGATTATTGAAGCTAGGATGCTTAGGAATAATGGCTACTATTGGGATATTGGAGCCTTAATTTGTAGATCCTTAGTGGGGATTTGGTAATGAGTTGGTGCTCTCCTTGTGTGTGAAAGCCTTGGTAAGATGGATCATTGAAGTACTGTGTAGTAGTTAAAGGACGCCTGAGCCTAGAAGGGTGAGTGAAACAAGGAAGAGGCAGCTCAAGAATACCACAGTGAGAATAATTCTTTCTTGAAACAACTCTATGGAATAGAGCAAGTAGCTTCTAGATGAAGTATGAAAAGATAAATCGGGTGCTTGGAAAAAGAGCACCATAAAGACAACAAGATTCCAATAGCAAAGGCATGTGGATTTTTGAATAATTTTAAATATACATGTACATAATGCACTAAGGACAATGCATAAATAAGGAGGGGAATGTAATACCCTAGGTTGAACCACAATCATAATTGTACTTATATTTTTATAGGTTGGTGAGGCCAGATAATTTGGGCCATAATGCCTTTGTAAATATGTTTTGAGGTCACAATGCCTCAGTGATTATTAGATCGGGGAGCCTGGATTGCTAAAAGGCCTGTATGCCCATATTGTAATTTGTAATCATACTCAAGATATTAATAAAATTCATCACTGTTGAAGACCGACCATACAAAAGAGATGGGGGATAAAATCCACTAGAAAGGGAAAGGGGGCTAAGAGTCTAGGAAAATGGATAAGCTAAGGGGGCTTATGCCCAATGGAATATTATATTAATTTAGTATTAATATTCCTTAAAGCTAAATTTCTGGATAAAATATATCCTAAGTTTCTAAAGTGGGAACAAGGGCGGGTTCCCTAAGTGCCATGTGTCATAAAGGACAATTGCATATATAATTTGGGGATATAGTGTAATTTCCCATATTTGGTTATCATTCATTCATTCATCATTCATGGGGATGATTACTCTCTTATCACCCTTTGTACAAACTATTGTTTCAATTTTGGTACCTCTACCTGGTATGGTTGTTACTGAAGAAGCAGGTTGCCAGGCCCATATGTCGAAGAGGCAGGTTGTCGAGCTTGTATGTTGAAGAGGTTGGTTGTCAGGCCTGTATGCAGAAGAAACAGATTGTCAGGCCTGTGAGTAGTTTATCTAGGTGAGAAACTGCTGAGAATTTTTCCCTAGTGCACCGGGCAATAGCTACAGGTCTCTGAGACTTCCTATTTGGCTTGTTGTTGAAGCCCCATAAGGGAAGTGGCGAAGCCAGAGGACTATTGAGTAGATAAGGGGCACACTTCCTAGGGTGGGACATGCATGTGGGGAATGAGAGACTGTAGGTGAGTTGCAGCAGTTGGGAACCTTGGAGTGAGTAATTCTGTTGATTATCAGATCTTAGAACGACTTAGGAATTCCCTTTTCCTTGGTGGAGTTTATCCCCAGCTCGGGGGTGAGCCACTGTTGAGATTATGAGCAGTGTGGTCTATGGTTTGGAGGAACGTGGAATTTCTACATGCAGTTGGTGTTTCTAAAACAACAAATATGTGTTCATTTAATGATTATTATTTTGTTGTGTATTGTCTATAATTGTGTTGATTGCATTCTGTTGTGATTATAATTTCATGATGTTACCATGAATAATGTATTATTTATGTTGCTATTATGTTTGTAATTGAGTTAAATCCATAGTGGGTTCTATGTTATAATTACGTTTGACAGTATATGTTGTTAGTTCTATGTATCATTGCATATGCATGGAATTCGTATTAATTAACTGGTATCAGAGGTCATAATTTTGGTGTGGTATTGCTCCAACAGTGAGCTAGGGAGGTCACACTCCTCCAATTTTCACTAATTCAGTTTGGATCCTTCCATTCATTCATTATATACCCTTCATGGTATCCATATCCATGTAATTCTATTGGCTGGAATAATGACTCAATTAAGCTCCACCACTGCAAATGCAGAGAACGAACAACTACAACATTTTCATTGATTTCTTTGTTGCAGTTGAACCCTGACCAGTTGATGTAGAAATTTCTTAGGATGAATTGCAGAATGCCATGCCCCGATTGTTTGGATCCCGATCTTATGGAGAATAAACAATCTTCCCCTTTGCGAAAACAAGTGAAGCTCCTCAGATGGAGAACTTAGAAAGATCAGTTCCTCTTGGGGAAAATATCCATGAATCGAGATCTATTTTCATAGCTTATTTTTTTGAACACTTCACAGAAAAATATCTATGTCTCTGTATTGGTCCCTTGCCAAACCTAATAACTACTTTATATATGTCTTTAACACGAGTCTCAAGAAATTTTTAGTAGATGTGATGATGCTCACATTTCTATTGGTGTACTTTATGAGGTGATATTCTTTCATTATGTGTGGCATATTTTTCTCATCAGATAATTGGTGGATTGAATTTGATTGTGTAATTTCTCTGCGACCTTTTAGACATAGAAGAGGGATCTTGATTTACTCGTGTATCTAATGTACAACGATATTCCCATTTTCATGTATTCTGGTCTTTTAGATGGGAAAAGCTTGAAAACTTTTTTCCATTTTCTTCGCCATCTATGTTCCCTTCTTCAACTACTTTGGGATGCTTTTCTTACTTCTTCAACAAGAAGGGATTTATTAATATGTATTTCATCTTTCTGTCTCTCCGATGAGACAATTCTTATCTTATTTGATGACCTAGATTTCAAATAGTTCTTTGACGATAACACTTAGTTGTCATTGATATATTATCAAGGTGGATCATGACTGTTTATCTACAAGTCCAAATATTTGTCCCACGTGTATTTAGAATTTTGATCATAAGGTGTTATCATGTTTAATCTTCTCCATATCATTTGTGTGCAAAACCACCGGCATTATGGAATAGGCTACACACAATAACATTTTAGGATTTGATAAGTGTCACATCTTGGACCCAAAAAAAATAAATTAATTACCCCAGATTTAGATGAAAATGATAGGCGTGGAAGAGGTAGTCTGATAGTATTATTGGAAGGTGCCAAGTAGAGAAGGTCTTTTGAATGAATCTGAACCATGCCTTATGATAGGAATTTTTTTGAAGACATCAGGAGAAGTGGAAACTCGATAGGATTTTGGGAAGAGCAAGGCCGATAGGGTTATCAGAAAGGTGTGATCCAATGGTGTTCGGGAAGCGGGTAATCCGATAGATTTCGGGAAGAAAGTAATCCAATACGAATATCCCAACAGGCTAATCCCAGTGGGTTTGTGGTATCCAAATTCCATGGTAGACAGGACATGTCAACATGACATGACATGTGGACATGTCAACGCCACATCAACGTTACGAGGAAATATTCATAGATGAAGAGGGGTTCAATGCCAACCTGGCTTGCTGACATGGAAAGTCCCAGACAAGAGAATCTGAGAAATAGTAATTCGATAGGCTTATTGGATCGGGAAAACCTCCAAGGAAAAGTCCGTTGTGATATGAGAACCCGATATGTCAAGCTCTACTAGGATTTGGAATCCGATAATAGTGATAAAAAGGAAAACCTAAAATCTTGTGACTGGTCCAACTATGAATGGAAGAAACTATATATTGATCGAGCGGTATGGGCTATTGATTTGAAAAAAATACCAATATAAGGGAAGGATCTGGAATTAATTTTTCCACCTGATAGAAAAAAATTGATAGGATTTCGGGACTCAGGTTTCAACAACTCGGAAAGATGGGATTTTTTTTTCATCCCAATGGGACAAACCCAACAAGGGGAGCCTGATAGGATTGCAACCTTCAAGTTCTTGGCAAGGTCTTAAGGAAATATAACCTCTATATTCCAAATGGGGATTCCCAATAAAAGAAAGTCTGACGAGGAGAGTCCAATGGGTAGATCCTGTTATGAGACAAGGTTCCATTATAGGTCATGGTTTCATATATAGTTCAAGGTTCATGTCATGGATCAAGGTTCCAATAAAAAAACTCATACCTTTGTATAGAATAATGGAACAAATTTAAAGGATGATCCAGGGATAGACAAAGCTCGATTACAAATTCTAGGTTCTATAAGGATTAAGATCTAATATGGAAAGAAGTATGGCCAGGAGGTGCAGGATCAGAGGATGTCTACAAGCATACTTGAGTTTTCCATCTTTTTTACTGAATAGAAACCATTCTCTTTGAATTCTTCTATTTCTATGTGACCAAATGTATATGATTTTTTGTTGAGGCATTATCTTCTTGAAGACTTAAAATAACATAAATATCTTGTAAAGAACATGAATTAATTAAAAACAACCATGTTCCTGAAACAACAACAAGAATAAACTTTGTTATACAAGGAAGAAGATAATTGATATTACTTTATAAATTTATATCCCTTCCTTTTTTCATTTTACTCATCAAATGAAAAAGAGTCTAGGAGAAAGGATTATTAAAAAATGAAGAAATGATAAGGGATTATCCTTGATCTTGACCTTTTCTAACTTACTTTCCACTATTATGAGGATAAATATGTCTCTCTTTCTTAACTAAGAATAATGTCTCAAAATCTTAGAATATCTTAAAATTCTTCTAATTCAAGCCACGGGTTTACATTGAGGAATCTAATTAATGTGTAAGAGTTCAATCCTGACTATGAAGACATTAGGTATAATGTGTATGTAAGAGAATGTAGAGATGCAAATATGTTCTTCATCTGAATCAACCATTTACTTCTCAACAATGTAGTGAGATGATATTTCAAACTGGTGTACAAGGAGAAAGAAGATCCTTAAAAAAAAGTTCTATTCAAATCATATAAAATAGGACATTAAGCCAAGCAATTATATAGGATCAACAGATATTTAGAAATCAACAGATTCTAAGGATAAGCCACCAATTTCATTATGCAGAGATTGGAGAAGCATCATAACCAAAAGTATGATAAAGAGCGCTGGGATGCATATAATCAAAGAGATAATTGGTCATGATAAACCTCCCCAAAGATAATAATCCATGAAGATTCAAACCTTTGCCCTTCTTTCAGTAGGTAAAGAATAATCAATAGGTTCATAGTATTGGGTATGTGTTATATTCTTTGCATGTGTGTGGGGGGGTGTGTCATATTTGAAGAAAACATCTGAATATCCTATCACCAGTCTGTGTAAACTTGCATCGGGAATCGACTAGGGGGCTGGGTCTCAAGGGGGCCAGGATTGGCCCCCTTGACCTTAGGAGAATCCTTCAACTCCAGGAACTAGCCCAAAGCCGATGGGGTTCAGGGAAGTGCCCCAAACATGTCTTTTGAGTGGTTTTTGCTATTTTAGCATTCTTCACTATTTCTAGTGGTTTTCTAAATTAATCCCAGAATAAGGGTGATCCAGGAGAATCTTGGTGGCCACCCACCTTTTCCAACTGGCTCAAAACAATGTTTTGGCAACTTACTATTTTTAGCAGTTTTTCGGTTCTTGAACTTCTGGGGCCATTTTGAGGGACCAATTGACGTTTTTTCATGATTGGGCACCTCAAAAACCAACAAAGGCTTTGATTCATCCCCCTAAATGAAGTTCCTCGTCAATACCTTTCCAACGAGCTATCACACGCCCTAAACAGATATTATATGCAAAAGTTACAACCCTGGGAAGTTGATGTACTAACTTACCCCAATGGGGCCCACATGACTTTTGGTGCTTCATCTCCTAGGGTTAGGTTTTTGGATGTTTAGGGTTTTGGAATTCATGTTTATGGTAAAAATTCCTTTAGAGTCTCATTGTACTCATCTTGCGAATGAGCGTAGTAGTCACATCTCTTCTCAGAGATAAGATGCCACCATTCTAGCAAGCTTGTTTTCAGTCTGCATTTTACAGTTTTCAACATATTTCTTATTTAATAGAAGTCACGTTTTAATATATCTCTGTTATTGTTCACTATGTCTCTGTGTTAATACTATAAATATGTGGTTTCATTTCATTCCACTCATAAATATGGATCAGTGGTATCAGAGTGGTATTCTCCTCGTCGTTTTTTTAATGCATGTCCCCAACGTGGTTAGGGTATAGAGAGTTGGGTCTTGAGTTTCTTTCTCTTGAGGAAAGATACTCTCACACGCCCAAAAAAACCATCCATGGCGGGCGAAAATAAATACGATAGGATATGATATCCTTTCAAAATGTTGTTCGAGGAATCCCTTGAGCGGAAGAGGAATGAGATGATGGACAACTTTGCACAAATCCTTTGACGGTTGCCGACAAGCAACACATCCAACTCAAGCGGAGGCGCCGCCCCCTTCAAGGTACAAATCAATTTTGATATTCATATATTTGAAGGTCAAATAGATGCGTATGCCGTAGATAAATGGTTAAACCTTCTAGAAGGGTATTTTTCCATTCACAACTTTTCTGATAGAGAAAATATTACATTTGCACTCCTCAAGGCCATCCCCCATGTTAAATATTGTTGGGAGACTTTCTATGAGAAAAAGGAAATAGAGGGATCCACATTATTTGCAGTTGCACCCACTTGGGGTTCCTTCAGGGATGTCATTAAGGAACAATACTACCCTGTTGGAAGTTATGACGACTTGTATACAAGATGGACCACACTGCAGTAGGAAAGAAACCAAATAGTGCCAGAGTTCACTAATGTCTTCCATATCTTGCGCACCAAGATGTGTATCAAATATTGTGAGTGAAATCTGGTGCTCAAGTACCTCAGTGGTCTGCATAGATACATCCGGTCAGAATCGAAGTTTTTGGACATCTCGTCCTTGGGTGTGGCATATCAATATGTTGTCAAAATCAAGAAGAAGCTTAAACAAAAGATGCGGCATTTTGGGTTTGGGAACCCCTCACAACAGAAGTAGAGAAAGGGAAACCCCAACCTGCAGAGCAAAGGACAATGAAAATATGGGAAACCTCGGGACAACCAGTCCAAGATAAAATCAAAGAAGGACAATGGGAAGACAGAGAAAGATACCAGGAAGTGGTGCGACTTCCATAAGAGCCCATGACATAACACTGCTGATTTTCACTCAAAGCATTCATTGGTGGCTAAGGTAAAAGCCTCTGAATCATTTGCAGGTTCAGACTCTGAGTCTGAACCAGAAAAGGGTAGATAGATCATTGACGCAGAACCCAGTGCCACCGTTGCTACCACCAAGATCCAACTCGGTGAACCTGATGAGCCAAAGGAAGGAGAGCGCCTCTTTCATTCACAAATGTGGGTAAAAGGAAATCTGTTGCACTTCATCATTGATAGTGGTAGCTAGAATAACCTCATCTCAAAAGAGGTCATAAAGTGGCTAGCCCTACTGACAACGCCGCACTCGCAGCCCTACACCATTGGATGGCTCCATCAAGGAAGCGATCTTCACATTAGCCAACAATGTTTCCTATCGTACGACATAAAACCATTCAAAGATGAGGTATTGTGTGATGTTTCTCCACTTGAAGTTTGTGATGTTATTTTGGGCCAACCTTATTTATGGAAATGTGAAGTTGTATATGAGTTTAGGCCTCACAGTGTCATTATTACTTTGAACAATAAATTGTACAGGATTCCTGAGGTAGTCCCACCTAGTGATATTTCCTTGATATCTGCCAAACAATCCAGGAAGGTCATTTCTCAGACCGGGAAGTTTGTCTTCTTCATGATTCGCTCTCAGAGTGAGCAAAAGGTTGCAACCACTTCCATGGCCTTCACGAATGACCTCTCCACACAGCAGAAGCAAGTGGATAAGGTTGTGGAAGAATACAAAGACATCTTCTCATCACCTACTGGGGTACCTATGCATTTCCAGGTCAAGCATCCCATCGATCTGACCCCCGACGCACCACTACCCAATGGGATAATCTATCTCCACTCTCTGCTAGAAAATGAGATCAAGCGTCATATCCAAGAACTACTCCACAAGGGGAACATCCAACCCAAATCAACACCTTGTAGAAGCCCAATCGTGCTGGTGCAGAAGAGAGATGGTACTTAGCGACTCTGCATTGATTACCAGGACCTAAATAAAATCACAGTCAGGAACCGGTACCAGATTCCCTGAATTGACGATCTCCTCGATCAGCTCAAGGGGGGAAAATACTTCAGTAAGATTGATCTAAATTCTGGCTACCATCATGACCCAATAGAATAGACAGATGCATGGAAAACCACCTTCAAGTCAAAATAAGGTCTTTTTGAATGACTGGTCATGCCCTTTGGTTTGACAAATGCCCCAACAACTTTCATGAGGATGATGGATGATATCTTTCCTTTCACTAATTATTTTGTGGTGGTGTATTTGGATGACATCCTCATGTACAATAAGACTTGGGTAGAACACTTGCAACATATTCAACAGGTTCTACACACTCTGTGGCAACACAAGTTGTATGGAAAAATGCTCCTTTGGCATGGACAGGGTCTAGTACCTAGGCTACATTGTTGATGCGCATGGTGTGCATGTTGATCATCCAAGATCCAAGTCATCCATGACTGGCCATCCCCAACCACATTCATTGAGTTTGGAGCTTCTTAGGCCTTGTGAATGTTTATTGCAGGTTCGTGTTGGGATTCACCAATATTGCATGGGCCCTCAGCCAAATAACCAAGGGCGGTGGTAAGAAAAACATTGTGTGGGGCCTGTCCCAACAGAAAGCATTCGATGATCTGAAGCAACACTTGTGCTCCACCCCAGTTCTTTCATTACCTAACCTGCAACAACCCTTTGAGATCGAGACAAATGCTTTAGACTATGCTGTGGGCACAATCATCACTCAACATGGCCACCCGGTGGTCTATCATTATGAGACACTATCATATGTTGTCCATAAGTACCCTACTTATGGAAAAGAAATGTACTCCATTTTTCAAGCTTGCCTCTAGTGAAGGCATTACATTCTCGAGAAGGAGACATTCATCCACACTGATCATAAGCTGTTGCAGTTCATGCAGACACAAGGAAAATTGCAGAATGACCGCCATCATAAGTGGTCCACCTATTTGCAGCAATTCCACCTCAACATCAAGTATAAAACAAGAAGTACCAACCGATTCGTTGATTGCCTCAACCAACCCCCAGTTGTGGAACTCACCACAATGCTCGATTCTTGCGGCCACGAGATCTCCAGATGGCCCCACCTCTATGAGATATATATGGATGCCCCCACCTGTGGCCTCAACTGTATTAAATTCCTACAATCAAGGTGAATTCTGAAAAGAACATCATAAAAGTGTCCACTTGAACGAACATTTCTTAAACATGTTTTTAACACTACTCAAGATCAACTACTTGAAAAAACCTCTAAATTCTTTTTTATAATCAATGTAATGTCCATGTATTTGAATATGAGAATCAATAATGGGATACATGTGTACCAATGTATCTCCAATGTAATGTCCATATCTTTGAATATGAGTGTCAATAATGGGATACATGTATACCAATGTATCTCCATGGAAAGTTAGTTTAAGTAAATTATAAAAGGAATCAACAGTACCATTAACTTATAACAACTAACAAATTCATGTCTTAGGTATATATTATACCACTTTGAAAGTTATAAACATCTCATCTTGATTTTGTTTGTAAAAGATACTTCTTGTATAGAGAAAATTATTTACATCATTTTAAATTTAAGTATTTATATTTAAAAATTAACTATTAACATATTGTAAAAGTCATTATTCTTAATTTATAATTCTTCATTTATAATGATACAGAATGATACTCACCTCATAATTAATTTATTTTAAATTATATTTTGTAAAATAATAATTTAATATTTTTTATGAAATTCTAAAAGGATATCTAAAATAATATAATTTATAAAAGCCATATGGTCACATTATCGAATCCCAAGTCAATTCCTTGTTTTCAAGTGGATGTCTCTTCCAAGAGAATAATATTAATGAATGCTTATTTTAACAATGAAGTCGTAAGCACCATCAACATGGTACCATAACATAGTCATGTTAACGCTTCTAACTTTTGACATGGTTGTTAACATATGTTGATATAAGTGTTTTAATGTAGATCTATCTTAATTCTGGATACGTCTATTGAAATGCTTTAACTATAATAATTTTTTTACTTTTAATTGCATTATATATATAAGAAGTTGATATTGACTTTTTTTTTTGTTATTAGTATTTTTTTAAATATCACGTGTCAACACCATATTAAGTATTGAAGGAATTACATATCTCTCTCGTGGGGGTAGTTGATACAACAACTTCCCAAGGGCATAACTTTTACATACACTCTACATTTGGGGCATTCGATACCTCGTTGGAAAGGTATAGCTGAGGAGTACATATTCCATTCAACCCAAACCATGACTTTGAATATCGTTTGGGTGTTACCATTCCCATAAAATGTTGTTTAAGGCCTCTAAATGGCCCTGGAAATTCAGGACCCGAAAAAGTGTAGAAAAACTGCCAAAATGGAAAACCCATGTTTTGAGCCAGTGTAATAAGTGGGTGGCCACCAATATCCATATAGAAAAATCCTTCCCCCTTAGGAATCAATGATCCCCATTGTGTCAAGTTCTCATGGGAGATGGGGAAGTGTTTGTTAAATTTTAACCTTAGTGAGTTGCTTCCTTTGCTACAGAAGTTGTCTTGCTTAGCTTGTTGAAGGTTGTTATGAACTTGTTGCTAGAGGGGTTGGATCCATTCAGCCGATCTAGCTGTATGATCTTCCTAAGTGTGGGAGGACTATGTCGATGAAGATGAAACATCAAGAGTATGAAGGGATCTTTTATAACTTTGATTGATTAGATAGTGCGAAAGCACCCCTGTAGGTGAACCAACAATATTTTTGTGCCCTTCTACAATCTGCTTCTACTGGATAGAAAGGTCTTGGGATGAGACGACGGTAGTTTCAATGTCCTTCTATTCACCTTCTGACCAAATCATGAAGAGGATAAACTCTGTGGTATGATAGATTACTTTGCAGCACTGTTTTGTTAGGACAGTAGTCGGAACTACCTTCGGGTATCCTATAGAGCTGACCCCCCAGAGTAACAATGACGCTACAGGGTCAAGACTCATAAACAACATGATGCTTCCACATATATGGTTGGCATGAAAAAACATCACAGACTTCCAGTGGGGCAACAACACACAATACCTCATCCTTGAAGAGCTTGATGTTGTAGGACATGCGGCACTGTTGGCTGACATGACAATCCCATCCCTGGTGAAGTCACCCGATGTTTTATGGTTGCGGGTGTGGTGTTGTCGACAAATCCAACTTCTTGATGACCTTTGCTAAGATTAGGTTCTTCTAGCTTCCATTATCAACAATAACATGCAGTGGGGTCCCCTTCACCCACATCTGGGAATGAAATAGGTGCTCCCCCTCCTCAATATCCTATGGTTCTTCCAGTTGGATTGTTGTGGTCGTGAAAGTAGAAATGGGTTCTACATCAATGATCAGTTTCCATTTATTATTTTATGAATCAGAGTCCAAGTTGGGTCTTGAATTTGTTTCTTTGAGCTCTACCACCAATGATATTTTTGAGTGACATTCATCGATGTTGTGCCAAAAGATTTTGTGGAAGTCACACCACATCCTAGTGTTCTTCTTTGTCTTCCCGTTACCCTTATTTTCTTGTTTCTTGGACTGGTTCTCTTGAGTTTATTTGTTCTGTGAGTTAGGGATGCCTTTACAATACTTCAGTTTCTTTTTATTTGCAGACCCAAATTCCCGCTTGTTTTGCTGCTTAAAGTTTTGCTCCATTTTGACAACATATCGATAAGTGTCTCCCAGGGTTTGAGATGTCCAGAAAATCCATTTCAGTTTGGAAGTACTTGTGTAGAGCCCCGTGGATTTTAGAACCAGATTCCGCTCAGATTCATTGATACCCATCTTTGTGTGCAAGGTATAGAAGGTATTTGTGAACTATGGCATTGTTTTTCCCCTCTCTTGATGCACCATGGTCCATCTCATGTACTAGTCGTCATAGTTTCCAACAGGGTAATATTGCTCCTTGAACGCAACCATAAAATAATCCCAAGTGGGCTCAGCCCCAAATATTCCAGACTCCTCTATGGAATTTTTCTCCTAGTAAGTTTCCCACCAATGTTTGACATGGGGGACAACCTTAAAGAGTGCGAAGGTGATCCTTTCTCTATCAGAAAAATTGTGGACAGAGAAATAACCTTCTATCATATTTAACCAATTCTCTAAATCATCTGCATCGATCTGCCCTTCAAATATTTAAATTAACTTGTACCTTGAATGGAGCAACATCTCCAAAGTGACTGCTTGACGAAGATGTGCCTACTATTGTCGGTAATCGTTGAAGGTTTTGGGAAAAATTCTCCAACATCGTGTTACTTTGTTGTGTGAGGGATTCCATGAGACACAACTTCATAGGATCTTCTTCTCCCTCGTCTCTCTTTTCTTCCACCATGGTAGGTCTCTTGGGATGGAAAGAGCGGTTTTCCTTAAGAGAAACTAGCTCGAGACCCAACTATCTATACCCTGATCTCGTCTGGGACATGCACTAAGAAACAACAAGGAGTAGCATGTTTTGATACCACTGATCCATATTATTTTGAGAATGAAATGAAGGTGGAAATATAATAAGTAAATACACAGACATATTTCCAGAAACATAGAGATACAATAATGCACAATTTTTATTAATGATAGAAATGTACAGGAACTCTAGAAATATAGAGTGAATGAACTCGCTAGAATGGTGGCAGCTTATCTCTAAGATGAGATGTCATGGATACACTCATTCGCAAGAATATTATGTTAACAATGAGGCTCCAAATGCATTTTTAACATAAATAAAATCCAAACCCCTAACCCTAGAATATGAAACGCCAAAAGGTTTGCGGGCCCCAATGGGGGTAGTTGATATGTCAACTTCCCGAGGGTGTAATGTTTTCATACAACCTCCATTTGGGGCACTCAATACCTCCTCGAAAAGGTCTAGCTGAGGAGTACACATTTCGTTCGAACTAGACTATGCCTATGGCTATCATCTAGGCGTTGTTGTGCCCAGAAAACGTTGTTTAAGGCCTCAAAATGGCCCCAGAAATTCAGGACCCAAAAAAGTGTAGAAAAACTGCCAAAATGGAAAACCCATGTTTTGATCTAGTGGAATAGGTGGGTGGCCACTGATATCCATCTGGATCATCCTTTGAAGAACAACTTAAGATAAATCCACTTTTATCCCATAATAGGTTCATATGTAGAGAAGGTTGTGGTTTTCCCCAATTTTTGGTCATGACTCTAAGCACAAGGAACTTGAAGGTGAAGCTTGAGCATGAGATCATCAAGAATGAGTCATTGAATTCATTCAAAAATAAAAATATTCATTCTAGCTAGGATAATTTCCTTTTGAGGTTAGTTGAACAGAGAAATTACTTAGACCAGTTATCAAACTAGTTTGGTTGGTTGACCAAATGCCCTTCTTGAAAAGCCTTAAGGCCATGAGCTAGGGAGATTTTTTAGGGGCTCTCCTTCAAACTTCACAAGAGGAGGCCACTAAAGACAATGATCGATGAATGATGGGCAAGATTTGAGAGATAAATTCTTCTAGGAAAGAAAAGGCTTAACAACATCCCAAGCCTTCCAAATGTTCTACAAGACTAATGTACCAACAAATTTAACATAATTGAGATTGAGTGAGAGAAAGGGTTTGAAGAGAAATTATTTGCAACAGGGAATATTTTAAGGATCCGTACTCATCTTAAAATATAGAAAAATTCACAAATCTTACTAATTATTAAAATGCTAACCATAAAATATTTGATGATATTTTTGTAAAAAATATTTAAAATTATAAGGATTTTATATAGTTTCTAGAAAGTTTTGGCTATTTTTAGAGAAAAATACTTTTATCCTATATAATTTGGGCAAATAATTTGAGAAAAATATGGAAATTGGAAAAATTTTCTTTGGAAACAAAACATGGAAATTAGCCCATGGGTGAAATTTAGCCCCTAAAATATTCCATGCTCTATAAAGTATACTCCCTTGGAAGAAAGCCTTGCCTAATCAAGAATTGAAGAAGGACCTTCTAGACCTTATGTCCTTCAATACCATGAATTGGCCCCTTGGCACACTAGGCTTTTACCTAATGGTGGGTTTTGATAATACCTAGACCAAAAAACTCTAGCGACATGTAATGAAGCTCGTGATTGATTCTATGGAACCCCTCTTGTTGTCACTCTTTACCCATAAGAAATTTTTTGAGATCCCTTTCTACTCTTGCATAGGATGCTTTCAAGAGGACCCACATTGCGACTATTATACCTGGGTTGCAATAGAAACCTTCATGAAAATTTGAAATTTCACTTATGAGGCTAAAGGTTTATTAATCTACTTGTCTATTTCCTTTCTATACTCTCTACACCACCACCTCCTAGAAATACCAAAGATAATATTGGGTGGTGAAAGGGATTCCCAAGGATTTGAAAACATGGCCAAGTTGGATCTAGGCTTAGTTTTGCAAGGCCAACCCATCAAGGATATGTTGTTGTCTCTACCTGCAGAGTTGAGTTTTATCCCATTGAATATTAGATCCTAAAGCCACACATAAAGTTTCCATACATTCATGGTGGTCTCCCATAAGGTTTGGCCAACTAAGGTCTCACAATCGTACAATCAAAGGCTAGGCCAAGGTACCAAACTTCAACAATAGTTCCAACCTACAACCTCTAATTCTGCATAGTCTACACAACCCAAGGAAATGTACCCCCTTCTTTGCAATGCAGTCCCTTTGGTTGTCCCACTTCCCTTCTAGGGATTCAACACAGGTTGTCCAAGAAGTCTCAGAGCTCTATAGCTCCAGAAACTATAATTGCTATAATGGAGTCTCTATTGGGTATGCTTTATATTCTTTTCATAACCAACCCCACGCGTTATGTTGTGTCAGGCGCACAAGGGGGTTAGAAGGGAAGGAGCCCTAAAAAAAAATTGGCGGTTTTTTGCGTCCATTTTTAGTGGTTTTTAAACACACTATTTTCACTGATGGTTTTCTAATTCTAGTCAAGGAATTAGGGTTGTAGACTAATCCTGGTTAATGGACTAGGGGTTTTGGATTTCGCGGGATCGTATATATATTGTGTTGTAAAAAATGAAGGATGATTATGAATAAAGAAGTAGAGGTGTGGCTCTAAACAAGTTGTTGGTTTTCCCGGTTTCGATTTCTAGGGTAAAATCTATGTGTGATGTGTGTGTGTGTGTCATTGTATCTTTTCTTCTTTTACTAAGAATCCATTTGTAGTTATTAATTGTACAAGGTTAAAATCTACATTCAGTATCGGAGCATTTATTGGCTTCAGAGGGATGCCTTTATGGATAAGGGTTTGTCTCAGGTTTGTGATAAACCTTGTTACAATGGGAGCTTTGAAATATTGGTTCTTTTGGTGAAAAGAAATGGCGAGCAATTCAATAATAGACATAAAGAAATTTAATGGGAAAATTTTTGAGTTGTGGAAGCTCAAGATGGAAAATCTATTGGTGGACAAAGATCAATTGATTGATGTGGATCTAGGTACTTCACCTATAGGAATGTCCACAAAAGAATGGATACCGTTGGATCAGAAGGAAAAGAGCACAATCCAATTGTGTTTCTTAGGTTGAATATTACTAAATCTATCAAGGGAAGCTACAACCAAGGCATTGTGGAATAAGTTAGGGGCTTTGTACTAGTCTAAGTTCCTAGAAAAAAAATTCTTCCTATGGAAGAATATGTACAACTTGAGAATGAAATATGGAGACTTAGTAACAAAGCATTTGTACGCATTCAATACAGTGGTAAGTCAGTTATTGTTTGTTGATATTAATATTTTTGATGAAGATAAGTGTATTGGTTTATTGTTCCCTTTACTAGACTCATGGGATATTCTGGTTGTAGCCATAGGGAGTAATGTAACTAATTTAAGCTTCGATGATGTGGTCTCATCCTTGTTTTCGGATGAGATGAGGTGGAAAGACATAGAAGGAAAGAGCACAAATTTATTATTTGCAATAGGAGATCTAAATCTCTTGGAAAATTGTAATGGTAAGATGGAGATGTGGAAAAGAAGGGAATTACAAGAAATGATGTAGATCCAAAAGTGTTGAGAGAGGGAAGGGATCTAATGTTTCCCCTTATATAGAAACAAAACCTTCGTGGATGAAGGAAGAGATGTGTACTTGGCTTCTTCAAGCACACATGCAGATCATGAGGTATGGTTGGTCGACTCAGGTGCATCCTTTCATATGACTCCTTAGAGGGAATGGTTTTGTGAGTGTGAAAGGTATGATGGAGGTGATTTTTTACTAGGTGGTGACTATACAAACAAAATCACAAGACGAGGAAAATTCAAGTTGAAACTCATGAATGGAAGGATTAGAACACTCTCTAGTGTTCTGCACATCATAGGATTGGCCAAAAAATCGATTTCTGTAAGCGAAATGGATGATGCAAGGGTAAAAATAGTGTTTGAGAAAGAAACCTGTAGGATGGTTCGAGGGGAAATGGTGTTGCTAAAGGGATTTCGGATTGTAACTCTATATAATATTTTGGGAAGAACTATTAGTGACGGGTGCAACAGTTCTGTTGTTCTTGAGATTGGAGTTGAAGAAGAAAACAATCCTATAGTCTCTAGAGAAAAGACTATGTTGTGGCATCAAATGTTGGGTTGTTATATTATTTGCAGTGAAAGTCTATCTAGGTGGATCAACTAACGGTCAAAGTCAAGGTGGATCAACCGATGGTCGAGGTCGAGGTAGATCGACAACAAGTCGAAGGTCGAGGTTATTCGACCAAGTAAAGTTGAATTAAAAGATCGAGGCGATTCAATGTGGTAAAAACGTCAACATCAAATCTAAGAGGTCAAACAACAAGAGGTCGACATGTGGGCATGTGGAGACCGACTGAAGACTGAATGAAGGTCAATTGGTAGTTGAATGGTAATCCGACTTGGAGTCGGCTATAACAGAATCCTGAGATTTGCGGTATTTGTAACCAATGATATGCATGGATCTGTAATTGTTTTTGGGTGCCATGTACTTAGGGTTTTTCCTGTTGTAAATCCTATAAAGAGGCATGTTGTAATGCCGTAAGGGATAATCAATGAATTTTAATATAGCAAATCTTTAGATAAATCATTAGACGTAGGTTGTTGGTCAGGCAGATGTAAGCCAGATTGGCTACAGGGTTGTTCTTGCATAAGCAAGAGGGTATGATGTCGATTGTGTCTTAGGTGTGGACCAAGGTTAGACATGTAGCCTTTTATTTAGATTGAATAAAACAATGCGAGAGCAGAACGCTCAAGGAATGTTGATTTTCTCAGTATGGTTTTCCAGGGTAAAATATCTATGTACTGTGCGATTTATTTGTCATTTACGTTATTAGTTAAATTATGCTTCTCTTTTGCTAGGTTTAGTGTGGAAGTGTATCTCATTTCCTGAAAAGTGGTATCAGAGAAAAGTTAATCTCTGACAAGTGGTATCAGAGCTGTGTTATGCTTTGAAAAGTGTATCAGTTCTTGATCTACCAATCTTGAATCTCAGAGATACACCCTAGGTGCAGTAAGAGTTATAAGTCATAAATTGTGTTAAAGATCATGGTAAATAATGGTGAGCAACTCAAGAATAGAGATATAAATATTCAATGGCTATAATTTTGAGCTTTGGAAGCTTAAAATATAATATCTTCTTGTAGATCGAGAACAATGGACAACGATATGTCCAAGTACCTAGGCAACATGAATGTCGTTAGAAGAATGGTAGAAACTCGAAAGAAGAGAAATAAGTACGATTCAGATTTTCCTTGCATATTTGGTACTGCTGAATGTCTCAGGTGAAGATTCGGCCAAGAAACTGTGGGACAAGATGGGAAGCTTATACCAGTCGAAATCTCTAGTAAATAAGTTGTTTCTCAGAAATAAATTGTATCTTTTGAGAATGAGTGATGGAAGTTCGGTGAATGAGAATTTAAATGTGTTTAATACCATTTTAAGCCAGTTATTATCTATGGATATTAAAATCACTAAGAAGGAGAAGTGTGTAATCTTGTTATGTTATTTTCCAGACTCCTGGGATAGCTTATTTGTGGCTATAGGGAGTAATAAAACCACACTAGCACAAGAATATGTGGTCTCTTCTCTACTATCAAAATAAATGAGAAGAAAGAACATGGAAGGATCGACCAAATATAATTTAGTGGTAAGAGGTCGAATGGTTGAAATAGATAAAGTAAAATTCTACGGTAGAAAGTATAAGTCGAAGGGTAGATCTAAATCCCCGATTAATTTGACAAGAAGATGTTGGAAATGCGGTAAAAATGGTCATTACAAAAAGGACTGTAAGTTGAGGATGATGGAAGTCAGCACAAGATCCGACGAGAAGCAGTTGAATAAGAGAAAGACAACCCTGGATAAGGGAGGTGATGTGTACCTAGCATCGACCAATACATAGTCGTATCAAGGTGTTTGGTTGATCGAATTAGAAGCATCCTATCATATTACACCACATAGAGAATGGTTCTGTAAGTATGCACGATATGATGGAGGTGATGTGTTCTTAGGGGATGACTTGACAACCAAAAATTTTGAACGAGGAAGAGTTTCACTGATACTGTAGGACAGGAGGAAAATAACCCTTCCAGTTGTGCTACAAATTCCAGGTTTGGAAATAAACTTGATATCTGTCAGTAAGATGAGCGATGCTAGAGTACACACTCTTTTTCAGAAGGTTTCGTGCAAGATGGTCAGAGGTGTGATGGTATTAATGAAAGGAGTTCGGATTGGAACCATATACAAGTTGTTAGGGAATTTCGAATCGATTCGATGCAAAAACATCATTGCTCCTGAATTCGACTCAACTCAACTCGACTTGGGTTGATTCGATTCAAACCGACTCGACAAGACATGATAAAGTTGACCTGACCATGCTATGGAATGACAGGATGGGACACATTGTAGAAAAGGACTTTGAGCTATGGAAAAAAAAGGTATGGTTAAAGGTTTTCCTGAACGTGGTTTAGAAATCAAATTTTGTGAACATTCCATATATGGAAAGCAAAGTCGGGTGAGGTTCCCATCTGGTGCGACAAGGGAAAATGGGATTCTAGAATTGGTGCATAGTGATGTGTTTGGCCCAGTTACAATGCCTTCACTTGATGGATCCATGTATTATGTCTCCTTCATAGATGATTTTTATAGGAAGACATGGATATATTTTCTGAGGAAGAAATCAAAAGTTTTTGAGAAATTTAAAGTGTTTAAAGCTCTTGTAGAAAACTAGACAGATAAGAATATTAAGGTGTTGAGAACTAACAATGGTGGGGAATTTTGTTGAAAAGAATTTGATTAGTTCTACAAGAAGTGTGGAATAACATGCCAAAATACCACACCATATACCCCATATAAAAATGGAGTTGCTGAGAGAATGAACAAAACGTTGATGGATAAGGCATCAGTGGTGTTGGGCTCACACAAGAATTCTGGGTAGAGGTAGTCGAAACTGCAATATATGTAGTGAATATGTCTCCTTCGTTGGTGCTAGTCGACACGACTCCACATGAGGTATGGTCGGGTAAGAATTATTCGGTTTCACATCTCAAAGTATTTGGTTGTGATGCATTTGTGCATGTTCCCAAGGACAAGAGGAGCAAGTTCGACAAGAAGGCAGTCAAATGTATTTTCATTGGGTACAAAGAAGGAATGAAACGACATAATATCTAGGATCCTACATCAAGGATAATGGGGTAAAGTCGAGATGTGGTATTCAGAGAAGTTGGAGGTAAGTCCGAGCCTGAAGAAATTGTTCGGATCGAGAATAATCCTAAGATGATGTGATTTGAACTGAGGAAGGAAGAAGATGATTCAAATGAGTCAACTGAATCATATGAAGAGGTGGAACAACAGACTCCAGTTGTAAGGAGGTTAGAAAGAGTAATAAAATTCTTCAATAGGTATAGTCTGCCTGACTTCCGTTCTGCATTTGTGTTAACTGCCATTGACGATGAGCCCAAGTCATTTGGTGAGGCAGTTGACTCAGCAGAGAGTAAACTCTGGAAGGAAGCCATGGTCGAAGAGATAGAATCCTTGGAAAATAATGAGACATGGGATTTTGTCAAGTTACCTACCAAAAGAAAGCTTGTTGGTAGAAAATGGGTATTCAGGAAGAAGATGAATGTCGCAGGACAAGTCGAGAAGTTCAAATCTTGACTATTAGAGAAAGGATATTCCCAAGTCAAGGGAGTGGACTTCGGTGATATTTGTTCTCCTGTTGAAAAATTAACTTCCATTAGATTACTAATGTCTCTGGCTGCAACATTCAATCTAGAAATAGAATAGATGGATGTAAAGACAACGTTCCTACATGGGGACCTGGAAGAATAAATCTACGTGAAACAACTTGAAGGATTTGTATTAAAGGGAAATAAAGAGTTGGTGTGCATATCGAAAATATCCCATTATGGTCTAAAGAAATCACCAAGGATGTGGTACCATAAGTTCGACACATACATCCTTAGTTTGGGATTTGTGAGAAGCAAAGATGATCACTACATCTATTCCAAGGAAGAAGGTGGGTGTTTCATATATGTAGCTTTGTATGTCGATGACATGTTGTTGCTTGGAAAAAACATGGATGCAATAAAGGAGGTGAAAAAGTAGCTATCTTATAATTTGGACATGAAGGATCTCGGTAAAATTAAATTCATTCTGGGAATGGCGATTAAGAGAGATCGAGCCACTAGAAATATCTGGTTGAATTAGATGAAGTATATTGAAACAGTTCTGAAACGTTTCAACATGTAGGATTGCAAACCGGTGAAGGTGCCAATTCTTGTGGGAGCAAGGCTAACTATTGAACAATATCCAAAGATACATAAATAAATAGAGGACATGGCATGTGTTCCCTATGCAAGTGTTGTTGGTAGTCTAATGTATGCGATGGTATGCACTTGACCAGACATTGCTCATGCAGTGGGAGTGTTGAGAAGGTACATTTCGACTCCTCGAAAGGAGAACTGACAATTGTTAGGAGAGTATTCAGGTATTTGTGTGGCACAAAGGACTATGCTATATGATACCAAGGTAGACCTGGATGTGATAGTGGTAAATTAAATGTACATGGATTTTTTGATGCCGAGTGGAATGGAGATTTGGATCAACGGAGGTCGACCAACGGATATATCTTCAAGATGTTTTGTGGAGAAATAAGATGGATGAATAAGCGACATGTGACCATAGACTTGTCAACAAAAGAAGTTGAATACATCACAACGACTCATGGAAGCAAGGAAGCAGTATGATTTCAAATCATGTGTTTAGGAATCGGGTTGTACCAGAGAGATATGATGATAAATTGCGACAATCAAAGAACAATATTTTTGGCAAAGAACCCTGCTTATCATTTGAAGACTAAGAAAATTGATGTACAATACCATTTCGTAAGAGATATGGTGGAAATTAAGGTCCTACTCGAGAAAGTAGACATGTTGGAAAACATAACAGACTCGTTGACCAAGTTTGTGAGTGTTGTGAAGTTCTCTTGGTGCAGAGAGGCAATGTGAATTGTTGCCCTGGGTTTGTAAACAAAATTTCAAAAGTATCCTTGTTTCAGTAAAGAAGACAACAAGTGGGAGAATGTTGGTTTGTTATATTCTTTGTAGTGAAATTATAATCGAGGTGGATTAACTAACGGTCGAAGTTGAGGTGGATCAACTGACGGTTGAGGTTGAGGTGGATTGATAGAAAATCGAAGGTCGTGATTACTCGACCAGGTAAAGTCGAAGTCGAAGGTCGAGGCAATTCAAATTGGTAAAGAAATAAAAAATAAGTCGAATAGGTCAACCAACAAGAGGTCGACAGCCAGGCATGTGGTGACCAAATGAAGGTCAACTGGTAATCTGACTTGGAGTCGACTATAAAAAAATCTTGATATTTGCGGGATTTGTAGCCAATGATCTACATTGATCTATAATGTTTTTTGGGTGTCATGTATTTATGGTTTTTCCTATTGTAATTCCTATAAAGAGGCATGTTGTAAGGCCGTAAAGTCTAATCAATGAATCGTAATATAGCCAATCTTTAGAGAAATCCTTAGATGTAGGACGTTGTTCATGAAGATATAATTCGGATTGGATACAGGGTTGTTCTTGCATAAGTAAGAGGGTATGATGTCAATTGTGTCTTAGGTGCAATCCAATATTAGACATGTAACCTTTTATTCAGATTGATTAAGACAACAAGAGAGAATAATGCTCAAGGAATGTTGTTTTTCCTAGTTTGGTTTTCGAGGGTAAAATCTTTGTTTACTGTGCGATTGCTTTGTCATTTACATTCTTGATTATTTTCTTCTTATCTTATACTTGGATTAGTGTGGAAGTGTATATCATTTCTTGACATGAAAGACTAGGGCATATCAGAGAGAAGGGCCTTTGATTACTACACAATAAAGGTATGGTTGAAGGTATGTCCAATTTCTCTATGGATTTTGATTTTTGTGAACATTTCTTATATGGGAAGAATAATCATGTAAGATTATCCTCTAGTGATATGAGGGTAGAGGGAATATTACTGTTGGTGCACAATGATGTGTTTGGACATGTGTTGGTTCCATAATTGGGAAAATCTATGTACTATGTCTCATTTATAGATGACTTCTTGAGGAATACATGGATTTATTTCCTTAGGAAGAAATCTGAAGTCTTTGACAAATTTAAAGAGTTTAAGGCTCTTGTGGAGAATCAAATATAGAAAAGAATTAATGTGTTGAGGACGAATAATGGTGAAAAAATATGCAAAAATGAATTCGATGAATTCTATAAGAAGTGCGGTATAGAAAGGAAAAAGACTACTCCATACACAACTCAATAGAATGGAGTTGCAGAAAGGATGAATATGATGTTGATGGAAAAATAAAGGAGCATGCTTTGTGGTTCCATGTTAGGATAGGAATTATAGGCAAAGGCACTAGGTATTGCATGTTACTTGGTCAATAAATCATCCTCATCAGCGTCGGATGACAAGACTCCACACGAGGTATGGACTGGTAAGAAACCCTCTCTTACACATCTTAGGGAATTTGGTTGTGATGCTTATGTACACATTCCAAAGGAAAATAGGAGTAAATTGGATAAAAAGGGTAAAAATTATATCTTTATTGGGTATAAAGATGGTTTGAAAGGTTATAATATTTGGAACCCAGAAACCAAGAAGGTAGTGTATAAATGAGATGTAGTATTTAGAGAAATCAAAGGTGTTGTCAAACATGAATTTCTACCAAGGGAAAAAGGAATAGAGAAAATAGAGTTTGAATTGAAGGATAATGAATCAAACTCTATAGAGGAATAGGAATCAAAAGAAGAAGATACTCATACTCTAGTATTGATGAGATTGGTTGGGAAAGAAGGAGACCAGAAAGGTATACTCCATCGGATTTCTGTTCAAATTTTGCTTTGTTTATTATCGATGACGATCCCAGAAATTTTAGGGAGGCAATGGTTTTGTAGGATGGAAAATTTCAGAAAAAGTCCACGGTGGAAGAAATGGAAACATTGAACAAGAATGAGGCTTGGGATCTAGTGGAGTTTCCAACTAGAAGAAATCCAATTGGTAGCAAATGGGTGTTTAAGAATAAGTTGAATGGAGAACGAAAAGTGGAGAAATACAAATCTTACAGGTCTCACGTAACTCCATAGGGAGTGTCTTCTCCTTTGTACTTTCATTATTTCCATACCAGAGAAAAGAGAACAAAGAAGCCTTTATCATGTGGCTATTGATAAATCCAAGTCAAGGGTGTTTTGGGGATGGTAGAACAATATTGGTTTCTCACAAGGGTATTGTATCCTTCTACTTCAAATAATATTTTTTCCATTTTATTTTCCCTAGACCACACATTATCCAATGCCACTAAATTTGTCTTGGCTTCCCTTAACAAAAATGAGTGTTGTTGTCTATTTGTTCCCAAAAAAACAAGAAAGCAAGATCTGTTTGCAGAGGAGCCAAACCCAAATTTAGACATTTTTTCAGACATTGTCGCTCACCTGATGAACGTCATTAAATCATGGAAACAAGTTTATGAAATCTTGGATCAGGAAAATTCTCTCCACTCTTATGAATCAAGAGGAGGAGAATATGTGTCAACTGCAAACAAGCTAAGACATGTGGCTAATTTAGAACTTCACAAAGTCGAAACACGACCAAACTGTTGCCATATACAGACATGATACACTGGGCTCTGGATAAGGTTGATATTTCGACCAGAACCATCTACAATCATCAAAAGACCATTGTTGGCTCATTTAGGCCTGAAGACATTCAAGTAATGTATAAATTAACTTCCACCCCCAAATATACTTATAATGCATAATTTATAATGAAGTTCAAGAATGATGAATGTGTGAGTTACGACAGATCTCTCCATGATATAGTAAAATATTGGTGGGGAAATGAAAATAAATTCAAAGCTGATAGTCATGGAACATATTCTATAACCTTTTGTGATGCCCATATTATGTATACTACCATGATGCTGTGTAGAATGTTCGAAAAGAAAATCCCTATCCATTTTACTATAGATTGGGTTCCTATAATTCATGAAGTAGCATAGGGTTATAATTTTGATTAGGGAAAAATGTTGTCGGATAACTTAGACAAACAAATAGAGGATTACATAGCCCAAAAATACAAAGGAGAGCATTCTTCTTTCTATATGTATGCATATATTATGGACACAATATGCTTCAGAACCCCATTTCCTCTTATGAATTCGAGCTAAACTTAGACTGTCACTGAACCTATACACTTCTATCATTCCAAATCATGGGGGGAAAATGAAAAAGGATTTTTTTATGATATTTGTCACAATGTGGTCACTCCAATCCACGAGGCTATTTATGGTCAACCTCCTCCTAGAATTTCATAACAAATTATTGGGAATTTGGGTGCTATAGCAGAATGGTACATTGAAGAAAGTTTTTCTTATATTAGAGTCTTTGGTTGTTTTGAATATCCACATGCTTTGTCGATATTTCTACCAGACAGACTTGTTTGTAGAGAAGTAGCATATTAGACAGTTTCAACAGGCATCACTAAAGAACTGACATTTGCACAGAAAAGGGTTTGGCCGACCTTTCCTGTACAACTTGGTATATTCACATTATAATATTTTGGACATGCTAAGGTTGAATCCTCAACCTTAGATGATATCAAATTAGCTAACATTGAATTCAAGAGGCATGATCCACATAGGGTGGTAGAAAATCATTTGGCTTAGTTTAACATGAAGAGATACATCCACAAAAATTCACCTTTTGACGAAGTTTTTAGAGGAGTTAGATCATATGATGAAGTTATATCCATATTTCAATGTCTTCCTAAAGAAAAAAAATCATGGTTTCTCAGCTTCCAAAAGCACATAAGGATCAATTTACCTAAGATATTGTAGGTACACCAAAGTCTTAGTCCAACTTCATAGCCGCCATCATCAAATCCAAAGTAACATGACTTCCCTGAGATAAAAACTAAAGAAGTGGAAAAGACACCAGAAATATTGCCCAAGGATACAACGATTGCAGAGATATCAATACCAGGTAAAATTAATCAGGAATCATTAGCATTGTTTGAAACTTTTATGAGACATGGGCATACTTTTCCGCAATCTCAATCTACCAGGAGTTGTTCATTTTTCAGAAATTGAGCAGATAAAAGGAGAAATAGCCTTAAAAACTTGGGAGAACAATATTGAAGAAAGTAAAAGGATAGCTAAAGAAGAAAATAAAGCTTGTCTTTATGCTCCTTTAGTTGTAGATGCAGAAATGACAGAAAATGATATCAGTAATATTCATGCTTTTATTGGGCAAGTTGATATTGAGAAAAGAAAATAAAGTTTGAAGAAAAACAAAGAGTACATGGAAAATGCTATATTACAAGTCAATCATGTCGAATTGCAAATATTAAATGATCTTTTGGTAAAACAAAGTCTACAACATCAAATCACTCAACAAGCGACAACAAAAATTCAAAAAAATCTATCAGTGGTACATGAAAAGGTTTTTTCCTTTGAATTCAATGAAAATATTGAACCCCCCAAAGTTCATTATTGCATTATCAGATTTTCATGCACAATACAAGGATCAACAAAATTCAGTTACACCCACGAGCAAATAGAGGAAGGATAAATCACCAACAAGCAAAGGAGATCCCATAAGATGCTCAAAATCTTTGTAATATATATTTAGTTTAGATTTTATTCTATTTTGAGATTGAATAATATGGAAAGTCTAACCACTTTTGGTTGAGACATTTTTGTATAAATAAGAAGATTAGAGATGTAATTAGGCATCTTCTGGCCAGATGTAAAAGAGAAAATTCTTAATATCAATTTCAGAGAGAAGACAAATATTCTACATTTAATTTCCTTGAGTCATGTGATTTATGTGTATCACTTTTTCTTCATAACCTCATTTTCTTCGCTCTATGGTTCTTAAAGATTGAAAGACTACAATTTAGTAATACATATACTGTGGTCAATATAATTGGAAGTTTTTTCAACTACAACTTTTCCTCTGTTATTACTATGAGTAAAACAATACATGTATATGCGTGGATCTGCTCATTTCAATTCATATTTTAAGACTCATTCTTCATGATTCTTCTATTGCAGATAAGTTAAGATTTATCAGTATTGGATAACATACTTTGTTTTACAATTTAGTTAAATCACTTCTACTTTTCATCTCTTCAATATTTATTAAAACTCAAAGAAAGAGATATTGCCTCTGTGTTTTGGAAAATCATTATAAAGGTAGAAAACCATTATTAAAAAAAAAAAATCTTTAAAATTTTGGATGCCTGACATTATTCTGTGAGCCTAGAGTAAATATTAGGAACAACATCATCCACAAAAAGAACACAAGATGTACCTTGGGACAACACAATACAAGGAAAATCCAGCTACAAGGTGAGGCCTATGCCTTGCTCCTTTCTTCTTGGCTATGAAATGCAAATACAAAGAATAGGGGCACTTGCTATAGTGTTTTCATGGGAACTGCAACCTATATGGATACTACATGATCTTCTAATTCCTTTATTTTACTTTAGTATTTCACTCTCAATGCTTCACTATACTAAATAACAATACTCAATAAAAAAATGCAACCCCTTCGTTTCTTGGTAGCCTAGTATTTAACATAGCTTGATAGGCATCTAGAGTTAGTGTTAGGGTTTTTACATGCCTCAAATCTTGATTAGGATTAAGTTTTTGGACCATTTGGTGAAATTAAATACGCATGTGAGAGAAATAAAATAATAAACCAAGAACATAACAACACATAAATAATGCACGAGCTTTATCCTAGAAAACCCAAACTGGGAAAAAATAGCTAATAGATCTATTAGTTCCTTGACCAAACCCGGCGAAGCCAACAAACCTCATGGCCCTGACCAAGTGAGCCTTCACCACTCAACTCTGTGCACATTACAATGGAGTATCACTAGCCTTTTAAAGGCTTTCATAACATGCATTCCACAAGATATAAAACCACGGGTCACCAAAACCATGTGCCAAAAACCACCAATGTTCACCTATAAACTTTGACTCTTTCACCGAGTCAAGTTTAACCTATCATTCACTCCTTTAAACTTGACTTGGGGTTTCCCATTACCAAATTCGACCAATTTTTCCAAGTGAGTATGCATTGCTCACCTCGAGGCTCTACTCCCCCTCAAAGTTTATCACTATGGTTTCTGAGAATCCCTCATGCTCACCCATATCACCTAGGTATACATATAGACTTTACCAATAAGTTACTAGGGGTATGCATGCCTAACCAGGTCTTACAATCATATGCCCATTTACATGCAATACATATTTTCAACTCCATAATATTTTTTTTCGTTGTAACTGCTATCTTGGCACTTATGCCTCCATCCTGTTGCATTGTCATTGCTCGTCTTCATGTTGCCCACACATAGGTGAAAATAAAATCCAAACCCCAATCATGCACTAGGTCATTATGGATCATAATCTAGACACACTTCCACGCCTCTCGAGAATATACCAACGCTATCATCTCCAAGATTGGTGCCATCATGCAAGCTAATGATCTAGGGGTTTTCCTTTGCCACCACTACCACAACCATCATTATATCCTATGTTTCCCTTAACCTTCACCAATTTCTCATTTGTTCACAAAATAGTCTTCCAGGCGGGTCATCCATGCACTGCTCGTCGTGGGCTTTCTTATGTTGAAACCCTAGCTATATACACTGGTAGTTGTGTCGTGTGGCATTCCATCCTTCATCAAACCAATCTCATGAGAGAGTCCAGGTTAACCTCGCTCCGATACCATATGAAAGGAAATAAACATGCGAGAGAAATAAAATAATCAACCAAGAACATAGAAACACATAAATCATGCACGAGATTTATCTTGGAAAATTAAAACTTGGAAAAACCAGCTTATAGATCTTTTAGCTCCTTGACCAAATCCAACTAAGTTGACCAACCTCTTGGCTCTAGCCAAGTGAGCCTTCACCACTCAACTCTCGACACATTACAATGGAGAATCACCAACCTTTTAAAGGATTTCATAACATGCAATCCACGGGCTCTAAAATCACGGGTCACCAAAACTATGTACCCAAAACCACCATTGTTCACCTAACAACTTTGACTCTTTCACCGAGTCAAGTTCAACCTAACATTTAGATTCTTCTTGAAAGTCTAGATGTGACTAGCTCCACATGTGTGAGAAATGTTAGTTGACATGACATCTACTTTGTATCATGTTGGTCAACATGATAGCTCAACTTGTGGGAGGCATAACTTTCACATATGAATTCTAGTTGAGGTAATCTTTGCACCGTTGGAAAGCTCTCAAACTGTAGAACAACATAGAGATCTTGATAACTTTGTTCACAAATTTTTGACCCCCAAAACAACTAAGTAAAGCCTCAAACGGGATTCGAAAGCTTATAGACCCCAAATCACCAAAGTGGGATCTACCTCTAAAATAAACCCTACTATGTAGAAAGTAACAAAATAACTATAACTATAACTATAACTATAACTATATATATATATATATATATATATATATATATATATATATATATATATATATATATATATATATATAAAATGATGCATTCTGGATCGCTCATATTGTTATGGAAAACAACTAAAATCAAGTTCATTGCCATTATAATATAGTGTTCTTCAATTTAAACACGTTATCAAACAAAGTTTATTTTATTAAATATCATTAACAATAATAATAAAAACTCGAGTATAATGATTGTTAGCACCATTTTGATCCAATTTAATTAATCTAAAACTTATTTTCATACAAAATTTATACTAATAAGACACCATTAACAACATCAAATAATGCCTAAGCTACACAACAACAATTTGTACCTTTAGTAAATTAAAAAGAAAAAAAATATTAACAAACAAGTTTCGGTTTTCCTAGAGTGAGGGAATATGTTAGCTACTATTATATTATTATACCATACCAAATATTTTTCTCTTATAATATTATTCCACGCATTTGATACTACCAACTTGAAATTGACTCGAGTGAAGATATTGTTCTTTGATAATATAATAAAATTGGTTTTGTTTATCCCTCAAGCGATATTATAGGGATTGGAAATACGCTACTAGTAAATGACAAAGATTTAATATTTGGGAAACCTTTTTTATTAAAATTAAAATTAATTTTATTTATTTTTCTTTTCAAATGAAAAGGATTGGAAAGGGAGGTAGAAGGTATATTTTAATATAGTTTAAATTAAGAAGGGTAAAAGTTCCTTGTCCCATAAACCAATTTGGTATCTAGCTTGGTGGTGACCTTAAAATTAGATTACTAAAACAAGAGAGTCAAATTAACACCTTGAAGAACACATATTTTATCATTCCAATAATACAAAAATCAAAATATATTAATTTTTTATATTAATAAAATAAAATAAAAAATAAAAAAAAATAAGTTTTTTATTTTAGGATTTTTTTTAAATGAACAAACTTAATATAATTATAATTAGTTATTGACCACTAATAATGATAGCTATTATTGGTTATTGTTTTAAAATGTGGATTAACTATATGAAATAACTAATTAATGTTGAGTTTTCTATATGAGATGATATTGTATATGAATATATTGTTACAATGATGAGTGTTCCATATATATATAACATATGGTGACCACCCATGAAAGGATGCATCCCTTGGATAATAAATATATATGTGGAACACTCATCATAAATAATTACTTATTTATGATATATATTTATACCTTATATAAATATATTATTACTTTAATAATATTGTTTATTAATTAATAATCATATTATTAATTATTAATCTAGTAGAATGTCTTTCTGATGCTGCCCAAATATCAACACTCCCTCTCAACGAGGGAGGCATTCTACATTATGCCAAGATTACCTCTAAAAATTACCCGTGGGTATCTCTCAAATAGCTTCAACATGTCATGATGACATCCTCTACCTCACAATGCATCTGTACCTCATCATGTGTACACTTGTGACTTCACAACCAATGCATCCAATGCCATGGGTAGTTCTCAAATAATTATAACACGTCCCCATGACATCCACTACACTTCAATGCATCAATACCTAATCATGTGCACCCTTGGTTTCAATGCTAGCCATTTTTCATGCTGGATGAGAACACTCAGTGCCAACCCTTTTTCATGATGGATGAGTTCCACATGTCTTAGTGCCAACCATTTTTCATGCTAGATGAGAACACTCAGTGTCAGCCATTTTTCATGTTGGATGAGTTCCACCTGTCTCAATGCCAACCCTTTTTCATGCTGGATGATAACACTCAGTGCCAACCCTTTTTCATGCTGGATGAGAAAACTCAGTGCCAACCCTTTTTCATGCTGGATGAATTCCATCTGTCTCAGTGCCAGGCCTTTTTCATGCTGGATGAGTTCCACTTGTCTAAGTGCCATCCCTTTTTCATGCTGGATGAGAACACTTAGTGCCAACCCTTTTTCATGCTCGATGCGTTCCACCTATCTCAGTGCCAACCCTTTTTCATGTTGGATGAGAACACTCCCTTTAAAGAGGGACCACACCAAGCTTGTCCCTAAAGTAATCAAACTTCATCCTTGACAGCGACTTGGTAAACACATCTGCAACTTGATCCTCTGTAGTCACGAAACTGGAGCCTCACTGCTCCCTTTTGCACCATATCACTGATATAGTAATATCTGATATCGATATGATTTGACCTGTCATAGACCACAGGGTTCCTTAACGACTTCATGCAACTCTAGTTGTCACACCAAATGTAGGTCGCCTCCAGTCCGATACCAAATAACCCAGACATTAGTTCTCGAAGCCATACTACTACTGCACATGCTACTAAATACTTAGCTTCAACCATACTGAGCGCCACACATGACTGCTTCCTACATCTGGTGGAGCCTCCTACTCCTTATTGTAGTACCCAAATCCCTCTGGAACTGACCGTCTAGCTCCCTCTCGAGCACTGAATATCAATTGGATCTTCAACCTTTTGACTTCACCACTTGTCCTCCAGAACAAGTCTCGCCATCCTCTTCTTATAGGTTTTACGTACAAGTCAAATTCAGTCCAATAGTCAACAATTTTCGAAGACACACTACTTCGTGACTTGCTGCACATGTTGCCACATACTCTGCCTCAACCGTACTGAGTGCTACACACAATTGCTTCATGTTGCTCCATGAAACCATATTGGATCCTAGACTGAAGAAATTTTCTAAAGTACTCTTCCGATTAGGAATACTCTCAGCCCAATCTAAATCCAAATATCCATATAACCCGAACTCATGGTCTGTCACATACATGCGACCATAATTCAATGTACCCTTAAGGTTTCTATCACAAGATCCGACGAGAAACAATCGACTATGAGAAAGACGACCCCATATAAGGGAGGTGATGTGTACCTGGTGTCGACCAATACACAGTTGGATCAAGGTGTTTGGTTGATCGACTCAGGAGCATCCTATCATATGACACCACATAGAGAGTGGTTATGTGAGTATGAATGATATGATGGAGGTGATTTGTTCTTGAGGGACGACTTGACAACCAAAAATGTCGAATGAGAAAGAGTTTGACTAATATTGCAGGACGGGAGGAAAATAACCCTTCCAGGTCTGCTACACATTCCGGGTTTTGAAATAAACTTGATATATTTCAACAAGATGAATGATGCTAGAGTACACACTCAGTTTCAAAAGGATTAGTGCAAGATGGTCAGAGGTGTGATGGTATTAATGAAAGGAATTCGGATTGGAACCCTATACAAGTTTTTAGGGAATGTCGGCTCGAATCGATGCAACAATATTGTTGCTCCTAAAGTCGACTCAACTTCGACTTGACTCGAATCAACTCGGGATGATTCGATTCAAACCGAATCGACAAGACATGATAAAGTTGATCCAACCATGCTATGGCATGAGAGGATTTGACACATTGGAGAAAAAGGACTTCGAGCTATGCAAAACAAAGGTATGGTTGAAGGTTTTCCTGAATGTGGTTTAGAAATCAAATTTTGTGAACATTCCATATATGGAAAACAAGGTCGGGTGAGGTTCCCATCTAGTGCGACAAGGGAAAATAGGATTCTAGAATTAATGCATAGTGATGTGTTTGGCCTGGTTACAGTGCCTTCACTTAATGGATCTCTGTATTATGTCTCCTTCATAGATGATTTTTCCAGGAAGACATGGATATATTTCCTGAGGAAGAAATCAAAGGTTTCGAGAAATTTAAAGAGTTTAAAGCTCTTGTAGAAAACCAAATAGATAAGAAGATTAAAGTGCTGAGAACTGACAATGGTGGTGAATTCTATGGAAAAGAATTTGATCATTTTTGCAAGCAGTGTGGCATAGCACGCCAAACTACCACACCATATACCCCACATAAAAATGGAGTTGTTGAGAGAATGAACAAAACGCTGATGGATAAGAAAAGGAGTTTGCTTAGTGGTGCTGGGCTCCAACAAGAATTCTGAGCGGAGGTAGTTGACACTGCAAGATATCTAGTTAATATGTCTTCTTCGTCGGCACTAGTCGACACAAATCCACATGAGGTATGGTCGGGTAAGAATCCTTCAATTTCACATCTCAAAGTGTTTGGTTGTGGTGAATTTGTGCACGTTCCCAAGGAAAAGAGGAGCAAGATGGACAAGAAGGCAGTCAAATGTATTTTCATTGGGTACAAAGAAGGAATGAAAGGATATAAGATCTGGGATCCTAAATCAAGGATAAAAATGTACAATCGAGATGTGGTCTTCAGAGAAGTTGGAGGTAAGTCTGATCCTGAATAAATTTTTTAGATCGAGAATAATCCTAAGATAGTGCGATTTGAACTGAGGAAGGAAGAATATGAGTCAGATGAGTCAACTGAATTAGACGAAGAGGTGGAACAAAATAATCCCATGGTAAGGAGGTTAGAAAGAGTAAGAAAACCAGTCAATAGTATAGTCCGCCTGACTTGCATTTCGCATTCGTGCTAACTTCCATCAATGATGAGCCCAAGTCGGTCGGCGAGGCAGTTGAATCGACATAGGGTAAACTCTGGAAGGAAGCCATGGTCGAAGAGATGGAATCCTTGCAAAACAAAGAGACATGGGATTTAGTCAAGCTACCTAGCAGAATAAAGCATATCGGTAGAAAATGGGTATTCAAGAAGAAGATGAATTTCGAAGGACAAGTCAATAATTTCAAAGCTCGAATGGTTGAATAAGGCCTTTGATGAGAAACCCCATCAATGAACAGTTCATGAACACCTACTTCATGAGATATTGCAATTAAAACCTACCCATCATGTGGCTCCTTTGACAACTCGATTTTCTTCCTTCATTTTCTAGTTTCTTCGCTTTGAAATGTTATCATGTTGCATTAGCTAGATTTTCTTCCTTCAATTTCTAGTTTCTCCGCTTTGAAATGTTCTCATGTAGCATTGTTGAATATAATGAAAATGAATTTTCTTCAGACTTGTAATGAATGTATACTGAAAGACCATGGGTGAAAGTACTTGGTATGGTGCAAGATCTGATATTTACATTGATTGTACTCGCGTTTGATATTGGAGATTCTAGAATGTTTTGATTATTTATTCCTTGAGTTGAGACTTCACAACGGTAAAGAATGGCTTGTCTTCTTTTCTTAATTTGTTTTAGTTGGTTATGGTCAATTGAGAACAACAATAAGAAATTCTAAATGAATGGTTAAGAATACCATGAATGATGCAATGAGTTACGCAACAATGGATTCACACATTTATTTCAATGGAGAAGATGGCTATAAAGTCATTCATCATTTTCTTTTATTCTTTTTAAACTTTTTTCACTTTGTGTCAGATTTTGTCTAGTTTGGAAGTCTTTTGGGTTGTAAAATTTCCTCCATAAATGGCTCCCATCCTCAAATTTTCCCATGAGATTTGAACCTATGATCTAATGAGAACTAAACCCATACAAACCAATTTCTCTCTATCTTATTTAGATATATTTATTAATTGATTTTCATTATCCTAGCTATCATTCTATAATTTAATTTCACTACTTCTAATATCATTTAGTTTATAATCTCCTTAATTTGCACCTCATAATTTCTTGTTCTCTTACTCTTTCATATTTTATTTTCTCATATCTTCTCTCGGTCAATAATTACTTCATTATAATATTCCCAACTTTTTTATTTAAATTAAAAACAAGTTAATTTTAATTTTCTTCACAACATTTTTCAACTGCTATTTCTTGATTTTAATCCTCTATTTCTACTCTTCAACATACTCTTTTTTAATCACTTAGTTTCTCTTGTCTTGATGACGGGTGGAGTGTCCATCCAAAACATTTAAAAACTTTTTACACATCTTATCTCCAAAAAGTTATCAATCATACCAACTGTAAAAACATACATACTAAAAAATGAACAAAATTTCCCACAAAACCCAACCTGGATCCAAACCTTAAATGCATCGTCAGTGTACATATAGACAATAAGGCTACTATGCTTCAAGAGATGGCGATTGCATCCATCTCAGTTGCAGATAGTGGTAAGGTGCATTTTATAGTTTTGATAGACATGGACGTCATCCATTAACTGTATGTGTACATGTAATGGTGTACTGAATGTAAATAATGCATTGAGTATGAGATTAACATATATTCATTTAGATTTGGGTTTGATATAGACCTCGAGTTTCCTAAACTACATGATATAGACCTCAAGGTTCCTCAAATTCCAACTGAAATTAAGTTATACAACTTCAAGCTTCTTCTAGGTGCATGTCAGAACCAAGTTTTGAAAAGAAAAGAAAAGAATAAAATAAAGATAAACAAGAAATTGGGTTTTTTTCAGGAACCACTGGCAACAAAAAGAGAGAACATAGTGCCTTTCTAGAGACCAGAGATGAAAGGGTTTGATTGAAAATGGAAACTTGGTCTTCTTTAATTTCTTGATCGTTGCAGCGGGCCAATGCCATAATTATTTATCCAACCCCACCCAAACTGTGAACCGCAACAACGAACCTCTCTCTCTAGCAAAATCCTCTTCAAATTCCAAATATTTTTCTCCAGCCCAGCCCCACTACAAGGAACCTAGTGTTACACATCGAAATTACTCACTTTAATGATGACCTATTGTCATCATTACAAGTGTCGCAAGTGTCACAAGTATCACAAACATCATACTGTCATATTGCCTCTGTCGTGTCTCTAACGACATCAAAGGGACACTTAAGACACCTTCAAAGACTGGTTTAAGAAATATAAATCACATGACAAAGAGTACAAATCTTTTACCATGGAAAAGACCACTTAAAAATGATTTGTGAAGGGAAACGCTCCCCTACCCACAGTCAGGGAGTGTCAACGCTCCCTAGCCCTCTTTGGGGGAGCGCTGCAACACTCAGGACACCATTCTGGGGGAGTGTTGGGATTTTTTGAAGGATTTTTAGGCAGCGCTCCCTTGCCCACTGTCAGGGAGTGCTAGTGCTCTGTACCCTCCTTTGGGGGAGAGTTGCAACACTCTATGCACCCTTCTGGGGGAGCACTGGCCTATTTGAGCAAATTTTGGGTTGTTGAGGAAAATCAGGGAAAAATCCCCTTCATCTTGGAAATCAGTTGGATTCGAATCTGAGGTCAAGGATGGATCTTAGGGAGGATCCACAATTGAAAGAGAAAGATCCTCAATCTATCCCAAGAATCTCTAAGGTGGTTGGGTCTCTCCAAACTTATATAAGGAGGCCTTCTCATGGTAAAAGCATATGGATAAATTGAGAAGTACCTAAATTATGATCTCATAAGGAAGGAAGAGACATTGAAGGCATCAAACTTATGATCTCATAACGGAGATATCATTGAAGCATAATCTATGTGTGTGTGTGGATTACTTGAGCAAAGGGTCTAGACAAAGAGAGCTTGGTGAAGCTACTGCATCTACATGTATGGTTGTAAGCACTTTGCTTTGTTTTCATTAATATATATATGTTATTGGCTTGTTTCTTTCAAGGTTGTGTTTATTCTACATGGACTTGTCTCTATTAGATAGATCTAGTTTCAAGCTAATATTAGTAGAATAGGAAGTTTGTTCTGTCTTTGTTTTATTTGTAGGATTTATCGAGGAGCTTGGGGATGAAAGCTCTACTCGGACTGTGCAAGGATGAACAAAATTAAAAAGGTACTCCTTTATTCCTCTTCTCTATACTTTAATTTGACTAGATTTAAAAGGATGTCAGTGAACAACATTAACACTCTTTCTGTATTGGTCTTAGGAGTCTAGAGCCTAAGAGGGGATCCACTTGTCCGCAAGAGGATTCTGCTGTAACATAAATTGATGACTCCACTGGGGAGGAAATCCTATTTGTATTTCCTTGGTTTTTCCCTGCCCTTTTACCACCTTTAATATCACTTTTATTGGTTGTTCATCATCCATTTTCCTTCTCCTACCTTCACTAGCAATTTCACCAATTTTTGTGCATTCTGGGTGAATTTTTCTTCTTTTTTTCGACTGCTTTTTTAATTTCTGGGTGGCTCTGTTAGGATATTTAGACACTTAGGAGTTAGTTAAGATCTACTTGGTCTAATATGTCGTTAGATAAAAGTGTGTTTCTTTAGTATGCATTAGTATGCATTTGTAGTTAGGCAATCCGACGGTCACGATATGTTCCCGACATAGA
>ML791288.1:190513-206840 GCA_009831015.1 Picea engelmannii | reverse complement strand
TTTGCCGATGATCGATTGTGAGAAACTCTCTTGTAAAATCTCTCTGTAATATTTTTTCTTTGCATTAATAAACTTCTCCAAGTGGCCGCGTTGGCTGGGGCCGTGGATGTTTCCCTGTAGGGGTTTTACCACGTGAAAACATCAGTGTGTTGATCTTTGATCTGGTTATGTGAGTGGTTACTGAAGGTGTTCGTCCTCTGTTGGAATACCTGTGTTGTCGAACAGGCTCAAATCCCCCCTATAGGCCATACTAGAGTGCTATCACTCCCCTACAGTGATTTAGGGAGCACTGTAACACTCTGTATCCTTGAGACATGGAGCGCCGGTCTCCTTTTTGGAGGATTTTTTCCTTTTTCTGCTCAAATTTTCTCAACTTGTTTTGCAGAGATATTTACCCAGAGTCTGTGGTTGGTTTGTGAAGTTTTTTGGATTGTTTTTTGATGATTATCAATCCCCATTGTCTTTATTATAGCTTTAAACCTTTTTTAGAAATGTGAAATTGCCTTTTCTAGCTGCTTTTTTGACAGGACAATTTTGAGTGATTTCTCTTTCTCCCTATCATTTCTTGGATTCTTCTTTGCATTTTATTGTATTCCTTGAATGATTGATTGGTTGTAGAATCCTTGATGGTTTTCTTGCTTGTTATAACAATTTTATACTTGTTTTCTTTCATACCTCACTGCCTTGAGTGCATTCTTTGTTTGTAGCCCTTTTTCTTCGTGTCTTTTGCATCTGCATAGGACTCTTTCTCCTGATTGAAAGTAGTGGAGCATTGAAGGTTTTGTATTTACTTTATGTATACATCATAATCAAACAAATAACATAGATGCATTCTTGCTTTTGGGTATTGAGACTAGCTTGCATTTGAAGTAGCGTATTTGCATGTTTTTTGACATTTTGGGACATTGTGCATCTGGAATGATGAATGTTTTCTCCTTCTTGTAGCATAGATTTCATCGAAATGAAAATATTGCATCTTAATATCTTTGCATAACTTTCGAGTCGGTAAAAACAACATATTGTTCACACCATTTTCCTTTTGAGTAACAACAACCTTAAAAATAAAGCGCTAAACTAAAAATTGATTAGACATTTTTATATTTTTTGGTAGCAAACCTACATCAGATTAGTTGCAGGGATTTGGAATAGGTGTGAAATATAACTTTCAAAAGCTGCAAACAAACATAGAATCTTATGTTAGGGATCAGTGAAATCAAATTTCTACATTTTTTCCTAGGAAGCCCTTCTCACACAAGGGTCAAACCTGAGGTCGCATTAAGACTAGCAGAGTTACTCACCCTGCTTTGTTGGTCTTGGTGTAGAGATTGAGTGCATTATGGGGGTCACTTGAAGGTATACCCACAATGATGAGTGGAAGCCTTTCAAGTTGATTTCGGGCCAGATACCCTACCCTTGTGCGTGGATCGGACTGTCAACTGTTTCCCCAGGCATTAATGTTTTAGTTGGTAACCTTAGTGGCCTATCTCTTTAGGATCTTTACACAAGGTGACTGTGGAGGGGCAAGTCTTCACGGTACCTGGAATTGACATTGGCCAAACTCACTCGGGCTCCTTGGAGGGTATACCCATGATTATGTGTGGGAGCTTGCACTAAGGCGTAAGTTCATTAAGCAGGTCGTCAACGTAACTTTTCCACCCACTCTATCTCAACCCCTTCTTAATTTGTTCTCACGATGTTGGATTTCATCACCAACTAGTGTGCTCATTGTGAGAAGGTTTTGTTTGCTTGTTTTCTTACTATATTTTTAACGTGTGTTGTTTGTTCTCCCTAGAGGAATCTAGGTTGGATCTTTATTTTTTATGGCGTCAGTTCCCAGAATGATCAATGAAAGAATCCCTTTGCTAGGGGAAACCTTTATTTTTCCTTCTTATGGAAACATTGGTCCTCCTTACATCGCTACTTTGATCCTTCCAATTCTCACAATTGGGTTACCGGTATGGTTGTTTTCCACTTCGGTGATCTCGAATGTAGGTGCTTTAGATGTAAGAAAACCACCCACACATCAACCTCATGTCGACCTTTCTCCTTCTTCACTCATTAGGTCTCCTTCCATTTCTCCTTCTTTTCCTAGTGAAAGATCTAAAGCGAGTAGCCAGGTTGATAAGAAGAAGACGAAACAAAAAGAGAACAAGAAGAATAATAAAAAAGGGACCAAGCCTCCAACTACATTAGATGTTCAATCCAAGAAACTAGCTACGATTAATCATACTGGGAGTGTTGATGAGGTCGACAAGATTAAAACGAAGAATCTGAAACCCAAATTCCCTTGCAGTCTTTTTAAGGGTGACCAGTTTCTGAGGGATTGTCCTGGTCTTCCCAAGGTATTAGAAATGTGGTCCTCCACGTCATCGGCCTCTGATGTACATGCTGGTGACACCCCATCAACTAGTGACATTAAGGTTGGTAAGAAGAAGACAACTTTCAAATTTCCTTGTATGTTATGCGAAGGTGATCATTATTCTCATCTTTGTCCTCGTATGGACGAGGCTTCTTATCTTTTGGAAAATCTTCAACTTCCAACTGGTTATTGTAATATTTCCCCCAACCCATCATTAGTTGATGGAATGGTCAATCCGGTTCCATCCCCAGTCAGTCTGGTTGATCAGGTGGTCAATCTAGTTTCATCCTCGGTTGAACCACTAACCAAAGTAGCTGATCCAATTCCATCATCAATCAACCCCACTTTTCATCTAAAAATTGAAACCCAAGTAATTGATCCAGTCCCATTATTGGTCAGTCCCACCCTTCATCCGAAGAGTGCCAACATGGTCAATCCCACTCCTCCTCTGATGAGTGCCAAAGTGGTTGCCCCGGTCCCTTCATCGGTTAGTCTAGTTGATCATGTCATTAATCTGGTCACATCCTTAGTTGAACCAGTTAACAAAGTGGTTGATTCGATTCCATCTTTGGTCGATCTCGCTCTCCCATTAGAGAGTGAAACCCAAGCGGTCGATCTGTTTCCACCTGTCGACCCCATTCTCCCCTTGGAGAATGAAACCCAAGTGGTCGATTTGATGTTGTTATCAATCGATCCTACTCTCCCACTAGAGAGTAAACTCGATTATGCTCACGTTTTTCTTGTTGATATAGAATCTACCGTGCCGGGGGGAATTCCTCCTCTTGCCGTGAAAACCCCTCCAAGTAATGAGGCCATCCTTTTTTATTGGGGTGCGCTAAATAGAGCTCGTCTTCCCTCCCACATTCCTTTCAAGATTACAGTATAGGTTTGTGGATGGGCCGTTCCTCATGCACTGATAGATGAAGGTTCATCCGTTAGTATTTTGTCCTCTATTGCTTGGAAATCTTTGGGTTATCCTCAGCTTGTGTCGGTTACCCATAATCTATTTGATTTTAACAGAAGAACCAATCACCCTTTAGGGATCCTTCCTCAGTTTCCCGTAACTTTGGGAGGGAAAACTGTCTTTATTGATGTTATGGTAGTCCAGGACCCCTTGGATTTTGATTTACTCCTTGGGTGAGATTATGTCTATGCCATGAAAGATATTGTGTCCACTCTCTTTCGTGTGATATCTTTCCCGCACGATGGAAGAATGGTGACTATTGATCAACTTTCATGCGTTGGTCCTGAATTCACCATCAACCCAATGACCTCCCTAAATGGTACTTATATGCAGTCGGTCTCACCCCTGCCATAGGTCAATTATGTGGCGTTACAACTTCAGATGACTTAGATCCAGTAGTTGACATGGTGATATCTTCAGTAGGGCTATTGGAGCCTGATATCCTTACCCCTGTCATGACCCTTGACATGTGTTCCTTCCAGAGAATTATTCTTCCATCCAGTGAAGATCTCTTGGAAGCCATGACCAAGTTTTGTCCCTTGACATGGTGTCCTTCCAGAGTGTTATCCTCTTGGAAGACATGATCAAGAAGAGTTAACGAGCATAGTTTCTCTTCTCTGTGGCAAGCTCGTTAAAAAATGAAACAAAAGCTATGCGCATAGTTTTTCCTCTCTATAACAAGCTCGTTAAAAAATGAAACAAAAATCTAGGGATTGAACCCAGAGCCTTGAGCATAGTTCTTTTCTTATGTCAAGCTTGTTAAAAAATGAAACAGTCACCTCTCCTGTCAGGTCAAGTCTTTCATTAGATCTCGTAGATGTCGAGTCGAGTATTTCGTTAGGTCTCGTATTTAAACCTTTTTTTCATCCACCTGTATCCTTTTTCTCCATCTAGTACAGAAATTCGTAACAACCTCAAAGTTGGTGAATGAATTGAAGCTTGGGGGACATGTATTCGGCCTTTGATGATCATTCTGGAGTTAAGCCACTAGCTTTCAAGATGGGGGAAAAGTACCGAGCTTAGTCTTTGTTCTTTCTCACGCTCGTAAAAACAAGAGAATGTAACCGAGCGACCTTTTATCTCTTTTTCGCGCTCGCATGGATATACGAAAAAGGAATCCCTTGGAGTCTTCTTTAATCTCTTTTCAGACTCTCTAAACATGAAAAAATTGCCGAGTAATCTTGCTTCCTTTCACACTCGTTAAAAGGTTTGAAAGGGTGTCTTTTGAGTGGTAGTTTATCTCTTTTTTGGCCTCGCGAGACTACAATTAAAAAAAAGGACAACACTGGAGTCGTCTTTAAGTCATTTTTAGACTCTCTAAATATGAAAAACCACCGAGTTTACCTTCTCTGGACTCGTTAAACAATCATACATTGAAGGGCCCATATGGGACCAGACCCTTACTTCTTCCAGTTCGTTAAATAAAGGAAGAGGGAATTACCGAAGGTGAGTTATATCGAGCATGTGTTATTCTCCTCGAGCTCGTTAAATTAAAAAGAGGTACTCGTCTATCTGGATGGGGGAAAATTTTGAAGGAAAAAAGCCAAGCAGTTTTTTAGAACATTACCAGTCACTCTTATGGTCGCCCTTGAACACAACACTTTGTATTTGCACACATTTAAATCCGCTGAACCTCTGCACTAAACCAATCCTCTGAGTTTTCTTTACTCCTTTGGGTCACCCGACAAAAGTCACAGTATCCACTGCATCATCATGTTTTGGTCCATGTCAGGTTTCTGCTGTTGTGCCTCAGTGTTCAAGGGAAGTTTCTGCCTCGAGAGTCAACCATCACAAATTTCCTGTTTCAGTCCATGTTCATTTGATCTACCAATTTACATCTCTTTGTTTGTTTCCTGTCATTGATGGGAGATACATCAAGGCCCACCTGCGAAGAGTCCATTCTTGTCGACTTAAACACATTATCCGGGAACTATACCTAGAAAGAAGTTAGTACCTTGGGACCTGCATGCCTCAATGGTAGGCCTTCTCGCCTCCAACAGTGGGTTTACATCATTGACCCCTGATCGAGTGATTCCATGAATGTTCGAATTTAGCTCATCTATTCACATTCGCTGGAATGTACTAGGGTACCTTGGGAATCATTGACATCAATGGTGATTTCCCTCACACTTGTTAATGGTTTACCTCATTGACTGATAATGAAGTGGTTTTTGCCATGTTCGACATCAGGACATCTATTCACATGGTTAGATTTGTACAACATCGAGATCGGTAAGAAGACCCTGGGTTGAGTCACCACTCTTACATGTACTTTTCCTAGGTTGCGACCAAGTTTATTTTTAACATTGACACATATATTTTCACATAGATCCGCTTTGTATTGGTCATGGATATGTCTTGTCATCTCGTAGATCCACTGTGTATTATTTGTGGCTACGATCAATTTAGGTCATAGGAGTATAGATCCACATTGTATCTTAAGTGGCTATACCTTTTTGTAAATATAATTATAGATCTGCAGTGTATTTTATGGTGGCCATACCTTGAAAGTATTTATCACTCAAGCATAGGTATGCCTGCCTTGGGTTTGAAACATGTCATAATATTTGTTTGATGGTTGTGTGCATCTTCTTCCAGGTTCTCTGAGTCCATACCCTTGCTCGAAAAAGTCTATAAAGTACTCCAGTCATTAGTTTCCGTCTTCTAACTTCGCACTTTGGGGGGCAATCTATTACACATCAAAATTACTCACTTCAATGATGACCTGTTATCGTCATTACAAGTGTCGCATGTGTCACAAGTGTCACAAACATCATACTGTCATCTTGCCTATGTCGTGTCTCTAACGACATCACAGGGACACTTAAGACACCTTCAAAGACTAGTTTAAGAAGGAGAAATCACATGACAAAGACTACAAAGCTTTTACCATGGAAAAGACCACTTAAAAATGATTTTTGAAGGGAAACGCTCCCCTACCCACTATTAGGGAGTGCCAATGCTCCCTACCCCTCTTTGGGGGAGCGTTGCAACACTCAGGACACCATTCTGGGGGAGCGTTGGGATTTTTTGAGGGAATTTTGGGCAGTGCTCCCCTGCCCATTGTCAGGGAGTGCTAGCGCTCTGTACATTCATTTGGGGGAGCGTTTCAATTCTCTATGCACCCTTTTGGGGGAGCGCTGGCCTGTTTGAGCAAATTTTGGGTTGTTGAGGAAAATTAGGGAAACATCCCCTTCATCTTGGAAATCAGTTGGATACGAATCTGAGGTCAAGGTTGGATCTTAGGGAGGATCCAAAACTGAAGGAGAAAGATCCTCAACCTATCCCAAGAATCTCTAAGGTGGTTGGGTCTCTCCAAGCTTATATAAGGAGGCCTTCTCATGGTAAAAGAATATGGAGAAATTGAGAAGTACCTAACTTATGATCTCATAAGGAAGGAAGAGACATTGAAGGCATAAAACTTATGATCTCATAAGGGAGATATCATTGAAGCATAATCAGTTTTTGTGTGGATTACTTGAGCAAAGGGTCTGGACAAAGAGAGCTTGGTGAAGCTGCTGCATCTACATCTATGGTTGTAAGTACTTTGATTTTTTTTCATTAATATATATATGTGCTTGGCCTATTTCTTTCAATGTTGTGTTTATTCTGCATGAACTTGTCTCTATTAGATAGATCTAGTTTCAAGCTAATCTTAGTAGAATAGGAAGTTTGTTCTGTCTTCATTGATCTTGTGCTCATCCGCTGACCCTAACTTGTGCAAATGGTGAAAAGTTAAAACTCTTCAACTCTATTATGAGATTCTTCATGTGTGGGTAGCATCTGGTACTGAAGGAAGGCACATATCTCCTTATCCAACTGGTGAATTTGAGAGGCATATATTAAAGTTGTGAAATATATTAAAACAAATGTTTTTCTTTCTCACAGTTCCACCAATTCAACGAATTTCATGAGGGTGGTTATGAACTACTTATAGATGGGAATTTGCTCAGTTTTGGGTGTATATTAAACAGACAGATCCACTGAAGTGTTTGAATATGGTTTTGAGAAAAATATGACCTATTCAGATAAGTCATGAGCACCAACTGTGGAATTCATGGGGTGGCTCTTTCAATAGAAAAAGTTTCCTCCTTCAATATCAAGTTGTCTATTGTTTAGTTTTTCTGCTCCGAAATATTATCGTTTGGCATTACCCAAAGAATTTTATTCATTCATAAAATGAGTGCACTGGTGTTTGATACCTCGGATAAGGGAGGTGATGTTTACCTGGTGTCGAACAGTACACAGTTGGATCAAGGTGTTTGGTTGATCAACTTAGGAACATCCTATAATATGACACCACATAGAGAATGGTTATGAAAGTATGAACGATATGATGGAGGTGATGTGTTCTTGCGGGATGAATTGACAACCAAAATTGTCGAACGAGAAAGAGTTTCAATGATACTGCAGGATGGGAGGAAAAGAACCCTTCCAGGTGTGGTACACATTCCAGGTTTGGAAATAAAATTGATATCTGTTAATAAGATGAATGATTCTAGAGTACACACTTTGTTTTAGAATGATTCTTGCAAGATGGTCAGAGGTGTGGTGGTCTTAATGAAAGGAGTTCAGATTGGAATCCTATACAAGTTGTTAGGGAATGTCGACTCGACTCGATGCAACAACATCGTTGCTCCTAAAGTCGACTCGAATCAAATCAACTCGGAATGATTTGATTCAAACCGAATCGACAAGACATGATAAAGTTGACCCGACCATGCTACAACACGAGAGGATGCGACACATTGGATAAAAAGGAATTCGGGCTATGCAAAACAAAGGTATGGTTGAAGGTTTTCCTGAATGTGGTTTAGAAATCAACTTTTGTGAACATTCCATATATGGAAAGAAAAGTTGGGTGAGGTTCCCGTCTAGTGCGACAAGGGAAAATGGGATTCTAGAATTAGTGCATAGTGATGTGTTTGGCCCGGTTACAGTGCCTTCACTTGATGGATATCTGTATTATGTCTCCTTCATAGATGATTTTTCCAGGAAGACATGGATATATTTCCTAAGGAAGAAATCAAAGGTTTTCGAGAAATTTAAAGCGTTTAAATCTCTTGTAGAAAACCAGACAGATAAGAAGATTAAGGTGCTGAGAACTGACAATGGTGGTGAATTCTTTGGAAAATAATTTGATCATTTATGCAAGAAGTGTGTCATAGTATGCCAAAATACCACACCATATACCCCATAGAAAAATGAAGTTGTTGAGAGAATGAAAAAAATGTTGATGGATAAGGCAAGGAGCATGCTCAGTGGTGTTGGGTTCGCACAAGAATTCTGAGTGGAGGTAGTCAACACTGCAAGATATCTGGTGAATATGTCTCCTTCGTCGACACTAGATGACATGACTCCACATGAGGTATGTTCGAGTAAGAATTCTTCGGTTTCACATCTCAAAGTATTTGGTTGTGATGCATTTGTGCATGTTCCCAAGGAAAAGAGGAGCAAGATGGACAAGAAGCAAGTCAAATGTATTTCCATTGGGTATAAAGAAGGAATGAATGTATATAAGATCTGGGATCCTGGATCACGGATAACAATGTACATTCGAGATGTGGTCTTCAGAGAATGTTTAGGTAAGTCTGAGCCTGAAGAAATTTTTCAGATCGATAATAATCCTAAGACTGTGCAAATTGAACTAAGGAAGGAAAAATATGATTTAGATGAGTCAACTGAATCAGAGGAAGAGGTGGAACAAAAAAATCCGGTGGTAAGGAGGTTAGGAAGAGTAATAAAATCAGTCAATAGGTATAGTCCACCTGAATTTCATTCCACATTTGTTCTAACTTCCATTGATGATGAGCCCAAGTCAGTCGGTGAGGCACTTGACTCGACAGAGGGAAAACTATGGAAGGACGCCAGGGTCGAAGATATGGAATCGTTTCAAAACAATGAGACATGGGATTTAGTCAAGCTACCTAGAAGAAGAAAACATGTCGGTTTAAAATGGGTATTCAAGAAGAAGATGAATTTTGCAGGACAAGTCGAGAAGTTCAAAGCTCGACTGGTAGAGAAAGTATATTCCCAAGTCGAGGGAGTCGACTTCGGTGATATTTTTTCCCCTGTTGAAAAATTAAATTCCATTAGAGTACTAATGTATCTGGCTACAACATTCGATATACAAATAGAATAGATGGATGTAAATACAATGTTCCTGCATGGGGACCTGGAAGAATAAATATATATGAAACAACTTGAAGGATTTGTAGTAAAGGGAAAGAAATATTTGGTGTGTAAACCGAAAATATCCCTTAATGGTCTAAAGAAATCACCAAGGATGTGGTACCATAATTTCGAAACATATATCCTTAGTTTTGGATTTGTGAGAAGCAAAGCTTATCACTGCATATATTCCAAGGAAGAAGGTGGGTTTTTCATATATGTAGCTTTGTATGTCGATGACATGTTGTGGATTGGAAACAACATGGACGAAATAAAGGAGGTGAAGAAGTAGCTATCTTCCAAGTTCGACATAAAGGATCTTAGTGCATCTAACTTCATTCTGGGAATGTCGATTAAGAGATATCGAGCCACTAGAAAGCTCTGGTTGAATTAGACGAAGTATATTCAAACAGTTCTGAAACGTTTCAACATGCAGGATTTAAAACTAGTGAAGGTGCCAATTCTTGTGGGAGAAAGGATAATTGTTGAACAGTATCCAAAGACATAGGAGGAAATATAGGACATGTCACGTGTTCCATATGCAACTATCATTGGTAGTCTAATGTATGCGATGGTATGCACTCGACCAAACATTTCCCATGCAGTGAGAGTGTTGATTAGGTACATATCGACACCTGGAAAGGAGCACTAGATAGTTTTCAAGAGAGTATTCAAGTATTTGTGTGGCATAAAGGACTATTCTATATGCTACCAAGGTAGACATGGAGGTGACAATGGTAAATTAAATGTACATGGATTTGTCTATGTCGACTGGGCTGGAGATCTGGATCGACGGAGGTCGACCAACGGATATGTCTTCATGATTTTCGGTGGAGAAATAAGTTGGATGAGTAAGCGAAATGCATCCATATCCTTGTCAACAACAGAAGCTGAATACATGAAAACAACTCATGGAACCAAGGAAGCAGTATGGATGCAAAGCCTATGTTCAGGAATCGGTTTTGAGCAGAGAGCTATGAAGATAAGTTGTGACAGTCAAAGCATAATATTTCTGGAAAAGAACCCTGCTTATCATTCAAAGACTAAGCACATTGATGTACAATACCATTTAGTAAGAGATATGATGGAAAGTAACAAGGTGCTACTGGAGAAAGTAGACATGTTGGAAAACATAGCAGACTCGTTGACCAAGTTTGTGAGTGATTTGAAGTTCTCTTGGTGCAGAGAGGAAATGGGCATTGTTTCCCTGGGTTTGTGAAAGAAAGTTCAAAGGTATCTTAGTTTTAGTAAAGAAGACAACAAGTGGGAGAATTTTGGGTTGTTATATTCTTTGCAGTGAAAGTCTAGTCGATGTGGATCGACTGACGATCAAAGTCGAGGTGGATCAACCAACAGTTGGGGTCGAGGTAGATCGATAGTAAGTCGAAGGTCGAGGCGATTCAATGTGGTAAATACATCGACAACAATTCGAAGAGGTCAACCAACAAGAGGTCGACAGGCATGCATGTGGTGACTGATTGAAGACTGAATGAAGGCCGACTGGTAATTTGACTCGGAGTCGACTGTTAGGGTCCTAACCCGCACATAGGTATAACAATATATTCGGATGTAATAAGGGTCAATATTAATAAGGCCTTGCAATAAAATAGAATAAGTCGAATGCAAGAAGACCTAATAGAAGCTTCGGCTTCTAGAAGGATCTTCCTCTAGATGCCTCTTTTGATAGACATATTTAGTATAAATAGGAGTCGAGGGTATGAGAACCCTAGCTTGGAGATTATTGTAATAGAGCTCTACTCAACTGGAGGTTTCCCCCTCTAAGAGGCCCGTGAACATTGCTCTAATAATCAAAGTGCTATTTCTGTTGTTATTCTTATATCATTTTAGTGTTATTGTGGTGATTATTCTAGTTATATTGGTGTTATTCTACCATTTCTAGCATTTTATTTCTGTTTTTCATACTTTTTATATCTGGTATGTTACAAGTGGTATCAGAGCACTTTCCTTAGCAGAAATTGTGGGTAAATGTTTTTCAGGGTAGAGACGTATTCCGACGTATTTAAGCCACATAGATCTGTCATTACGCACATAAACCTGCAGTCGAGGGATTCATACACGTAAGAAATACAAGTGTTTCTTAAGCGCACATCTGTTGGCCACCCTTGTAACCCCTGTTGGTACCCCTTCAAGTGGTAGCGCATCAGGAAACACCTGTGTACGGATTGACCTAGATTTTCTGAAGCCCTCTTTAGATAAACCGATCGACCACCTGACTGCTATAGTGCCACCAAGAACAACACTCGGGAATATACTCTCTAGTACCTAGGTAGTCAGGTAGTATGGATAAGGGTACGGTCTATCCTCCTTAGTTAGTGCCCTGAGATATTTTTCCGAGTACTACTATTGGACCCCACACGTATATCAGAGAGCTATAGCATAGGGAAAACCCTTGTCTGTAGAACCCTTGAATACCAAACCCTTGGGGACAGAAACATAAACAAATTAAAACAGACAAGATCTATTTCCACGCAACTGTGTTCGGGTTTCCAAGTAAATACATATTTCTTTCTGGTTAAGAATTTGGGCATTTCCTCTCTGCAGTATTCTTCAGACTGGAGTATAACTCCACAGGTGTGAAAAAAAAAAAAAGTCTGGAAATTTTTTCACCATTATTTGAGACCTATTCCATTGGATTCATCTCTTTTCCCTTATCACATTCATACATATCATTTTTTGGCAAAATTTTTGAACCTGCCCGCCCCTTTTCAGTTCCCCCATCCTCATGGCCCATACCCATAGCCAAGACTGGGAAGCTCACTTCAACACCTTGCAATCTAGTCTCATCGAGACCCAACAAGAAGTGAAACAACTCAGTGACAATGTTTCCACCATCAATACAACCATGCAGTCCTCAATGGAGGAAATCAAACAAGACCTCACCACCCAGCTTGAATCTGTCTTTTCGGCACTCTGCACCAAATTGCATATCCCTATAGATAACCCTTACTCTTCCTCACCTCCACATACTGAAGGTGAACATTCCTCTCATTCCCATAACTTTCAGAACCATCACTTTCAACATGACCTACACCTTCTGCGGGTGGATGTGACCAAATTTGATGGCTCGGACCCCATTGGTTGGGTAATCCAAATGGAACATTATTTCTCTTTATACGACATTACAGATGACTTGGACAAACTCCGATATGGTGTTCTCCATCTAGATCAAGAATGTTGGCAATGGTGGCAATGGAGAAAAACATCTCGTCAAGGGTATATTGCTTGGACACACTTTGTAGCAGAGCTTTATGAATGCTTTGACATTGACACCAACCATTTGGGCCATTTGACAAAGTTGAAACAATCATGAACAATGGAACACTTTATAGCTGCCTTTGAGCGCCTAGATTTTCGAACAGAGGGCATGTCTGATGCCTTTTTGCGAGAATGTTTTATTAGTGGCCTCAAGGATGAGATTCGGGCCCATGTCCTCATGGCGCGACCTCAGAGTTGGGTGGAGGCTACTGAAAGAGCTAAAGAAGCACAACAGGTTGTATCTTCTCAAAACCCAAAACCCTCCTTTATCTCTCTCCCTAAACCAGTAAATCCCACTACTCCCTCCGCTCCACTAAAGATCCAAAAATTGACCAGGGTTGAAATGGATGAACACAAACTCAAAGGCCTTTGTTATAATTGTGATGAAAAATATTTCTCAAGCCACAAGTGTAAGGAACAAAATATCTTTATGGCCCTCTTTGAGGATATTTCAGAAGAGGATATTGAAACTCCCCTTGTGTCTGGGTCACCTGAAACCCCCGACATAACCCCTCCCTCAGACCCTCCTGAAGTAGAACTGGTCATTTACCTCAATGCTATCACTGGATTCTCTGCTCCCCAAACCCTCAAGCTAATCAGTTACATCAAGCATCGGAAGGTCATCATTCTAGTTGATAGTGGAAGCACCCATAATTTTAGTCATCGCCGCATTGCCCAAGAAAATCATTGCTACATCCATGCCGTCAATAATTTCCAAATCATGATTGCCAATGGTGGCTCCATGAAATGTGGAGGGTATTGTGAAAATGTGTGTCTCCAAATTGGTGACTACCACCTGAAATCTCATATGTTTGCTATCGACATGGGTAGTTGTGACATTGTGTTGGGTGCAGTCTGGCTAAGGACTTTGGGTCCCATTCTCATGGATTTTCAGGAATTAACCATGCAATTTGACCAGGAGGGCCACCAATATAAGTTCCAAGGCATCACCGTTGGTTCACTTGAGATCATTAGTTCCCATCACATGGAAAAGCTTCTCAAAAAGGGTCATTCTGGTGTTATTGCTCAACTTCATGCCATACAAGCAACATAAATAACCTCGGTGCTGCAAGACCTCCAAGCCATCCTTTATAAACATCAAGTGGTATTTTCCACTCCCCAGGGACTCCCTCCTTCACGTGGTGTTCATGATTATTCCATTCCCCTTGTACCCGGAAGCCTTCCTCCCAATATCCGTCCGTATCGTCACCCCTTTTCCAGAAAAAATGAAATTGAGAAAATGGTCCAAGAACTCCTTAATGCAGGCGTTATCTGCCCTAGTACGAGCCCATACTCTTCTCCTGTGGTCATGGTCCTGAAGAAATAAGGTTCTTGGCGAATGTGTCCTGACTTTCGTGCCCTCAACAAACTTACCATTCAAGACAAATTTCCCATTCCTGTCATTGATGACCTCCTGGATGAACTGAGTGGCGCCTAATTATTTACTAAACTTGATCTTCGTTCAGGCTACCACCAAATACATATGAAAGAGGCAGACATTCCCAAGACTACCTTTAGAACTCATGAGGGCCACTATGAGTTTTTGGTCATGCCCTTTGGCTTGTGAAATGCCCCCTCCACCTTCCAAAGCCTCATGAATCATGTTTTCCGTCATTTTCTTTGTCATTTTGTCTTAGTTTTCTTTGACGATATCCTCATCTATAGCAAGACCTGGATAGAACATATTGTTCATGTGGATCGAGTTCTCCATCTACTCTCTCAGCACCAACTTTTCTTGAAACAATCTAAACATGCTTTTGGCGCCTCAGACATAGAATACTTGGGTCATCTGGTTGGCAAGGACGGCGTCAGGGTGGATCCTAAAAAGATTGAAGCTATGCAAGACTGGCCTCACCCAAAGACTCTCAAAATCTTGCATGGATTTCTGGGCTTAACAGGTTATTATCGCAAGTTTGTTAAGAATTACAGAAAGATTGCAACACCTCTCATTGCTCTCCTAAAAAACAACTCTTTCACTTGGACTCCAGCTAATGCTCAAGATTTTCAAACCTTGAAGATGGCCATGTGCACCACCCTAGTCTTGGCCCTTCCTGATTTCAGAAAGACGTTTGTCTTGGAATCTGATGCTTAAGGGAAAGGAATTGGTGATGTCCTTATGCAAAAGGGTCGGCCTTTGGCCTTTACCAGCAAACAACTATCTGAAAGAAATCTGGGAAAATCTATCTATGAAAAGGAAATGTTGGCTATTCTTCATGCCATTGATTTGTGGCGCCCTTATCTATTGGGGCAATTATTCCAAATTAATACAAACCATCAAAGCCTCAAGTATTTTCTAGAACAACGCATTTCCTCCCTGGAGCAACAAAAATGTGTAACTAAGCTATTTGGCTATGATTATGAGATCATTTACAAGAAAGGCAAATAAAATGTGGTTGCGGATGCACTTTCCCGCAAATATGAAGATGAAGGATCCATTTTTAATCTTTCCTTCATTGTACTAGATTGGCTCCAAGGCGTTCTCCAGGAATGGCTACAAGATCCCAGAAGTTCACAGCTGATCCAACAATTGCAGTCCAGTGCTCCAGCTCCCCCAGGGTACTCTTGGCTCCATGATGAGCTTCGATTCAAAGGTCGTCTATATTTAAGTAAACAATCAAAGCTTAAATCCACGGTACTTTCTGAGCTTCATGCTACACCGACAACGGGGCACTCCGGGTTCACCAAAACCTATGACAAGGTCAAACGTTCTTTTTTCTGGGATGGTATGAAATAGGACATTCATAATTTTGTCTCCGAATGTGATGCATGTCAACGCAACAAGGGAGAAATAGTCAAATCTCTGGGCACACTATAACCGCTCCCAATTCCACCTTCTATTTTGAAGGACATCTCTATGTATTTTATTACAGGCTTACCCAAATCAGGAAATAAATCAGTCATCATGGTGGTTGTTGATCGCCTTTCCAAGTATGCTCATTTATGCACTCTTCAACACCCATTTACAACATCCATGGTTGCTCAAATTTTTATGGATCAAGTCTTCAAGATTCATGGAATGCCACACTCTATTATTTCTGATCACGGCCCAACTTTCACAAGAAATTTTTGGCAAGAACTGTTCAAGCTACAAGGCACCCAATTGCATCTCAGTACAACTTATCATCCCCAGACTGTTGATTAAGGTTGGTTGTCATTGATGTCAACCCTTGAAGAAAGACCCGTAGCAAAAAGGTTTGGGTAATGGACCCAATATTGTTTGATGTAAATATGACTCATTATTGTTTTTTCATGGTTTATAAGAAGTAAATATGGATGAACTCCAAAGTGGTCCCCTTATGGTGAAAGCCCTCACGGGAAGACACTTTGTGGAGTAAGAGAACCCATGCTTAATTGTGGAATAATGAGATTAAGGAAAGTGAATTTGTCAGGGAAAATATTCTAGATGGATAGTGCTTGTCATGTCATTTCCGGTGGTATGTGGAATGTCACATAATTCCTTACGGTTAGAGAGTTATGGCCATGAGAAGTTGGAGACCCCAGGTTTGGGTAATGGACCCAAGTTTGTTTGATGGGTAACGGTATGAGTTATGATATAT
>ML791288.1:172618-189342 GCA_009831015.1 Picea engelmannii | reverse complement strand
GTTGATGATGTTGGTACATATTGATGAGTCATAGTTGATGAGTAGTTGACACATGATTGGTACATACTTGGTACATGGTTGGATGCACTTATTTATGGTACATGTTGATTACAGGTTGAGGTACAGGTTGATGCATGGTTGATTCGTGGTTCAGATTTATTGGTACAGGTTTACAACGGTATATCTCACAATGATAGTGTGACAGTGGTTCCATAATTCTACTTCTACTTCAAGGTGGTAGGACGGGGCAAGGATAGGTGGTTGTATCCACCTTCCATATGTAGCCGAAGAACATTGGGGGTTGTAGCCTCCTTCTGGTTGTAGCTAGAGAATTGGGGAGTTGGAGCTTTCCTCAGGTTGTAGCCTGAGAAACTAAGGGGTTGGAGCCTCCTTCCAGTTGCAGCTGGAAAAAAAAGGAAGTTGGTGCTTCCAATGAATGAAATTCTTCAAGACATATAAGAAAAATCATTCTGTGGTTTTCTCCCGATTTGGGTTCCACGTAAAACACCGGTGTACTGTGTATGTGTGTGATTGTTTATTTCTTACTGCTCATTATTGGATAATAATTCTACATTGATATAACATTTGAAGAAAAAGGATTATAATTACGCTATTACTGATTCACCCCCCCTCTCAGTAATCCAACACAGACTGATGGTCAAACATAAGTTGTTAACAGGTGTTTGCAAACATATTTGAGGTGTTTTGCCTTAGAAAAGAAAAATTAGTGGGCTCAATGGTTACCCCTAACTGAATGGTGGTACAACACTTCATACCATAAAACTAAACGCATGACTCCTTTTGAAGCGGTATATGGATAGAAGCCACCTTCAATTCTCTCATACTTACCTGGTGTCTCGAAGGTCTAGGCGGTTGACCAAACACTTACAGTTCGAGAGGCTATTCTCCATACCCTCAAAGAGAATTTGTTCATGGCATAGAATCACATGAAGAAACAAGAAGATCAAGGTTGCTCTGAACGTCAATTTGATGAAGGGGATCAGGTGTTTCTTCCCCTGCAACCTTACAAGCATAATTCCCTCAAGGCCGAGCATTGTCAGAAGATAGAGCCCAAATTTTATGGTCCTTATACAGTTCTCAAGCGTTTGGGACATGTGTCCTATCAGTTAGCTTTGCCCAGTCATTCGAAGCTACATCCTATTTTTCATATTTCCTTCTTAAAGAAGGTGATTGGAACTAAGTGCCAAATTCAAACCAACCTTCCTAAGTTAGCCGAAGAAGGATCCATTTGGCTATAGCTACAAGCTGTTTTGGACCAGCGAGAGCGTCGCTTGCGTCAAAGAACTATCAAGGAAGTGTTAATCTAGTGGAAAGATACAACTCCAGCAGATGCCACTCGGGAACCAACTACCATTCTGCATCAATTTCCACATCTCAAGCCTTGAGGACAAGGATGTTTTTAAGGGGGAGGACATGTTAGGGTCCTAACCTGTACATAGGTAGAACAATATATTCGGATGTAATAAAGGTCAATATTAATAAATCCTTGAAATAAAATAAAATAATTCAAATATAAGAAGACCTAATAGAAGCTTCTACTTCTAGAAGGATCTTCCTCTAGATGCTTCTTTTGATAGACATATTTAGTATAAATAGGAGTCGAGGGTATGATAACCCTAGCTTGGAGATTATTGTAATAGATCTCTGCTCGACTGGAGGTTGCCCCCTCAAAGAGGCCCGTGAACATTGCTCTCAGAATCAAAGTGTTATTTCTGTTGTTATTCTTATATCATTTCAGTGTTATTGTGGTGATTATTCTGGTTATATTGCTGTTATTCTGCCATTTCTAGCATTTTATTTCTGTTCTGCATACTTTTTATATTTGGTATATTACAAGTGGTATCAGAGCACTTTCCTTTACATAAATTGTGGGTAAATTTTTTCTAGGGTAGAGACGTATTCCGACGTCTTTAAGCCATAGAGATCTGTTATTATGCACATAAACCCGTGGTTGAAGGATTCATACACGCAGGAAATACAAGTGGTTCTTAAGCGCACATCTGTTGGCCACCCTTGTAACCCATGTTAGTACTCCTTCGAGTGGTAGTGCATCAGAAAACACCTGTGTACGGATCGACCTAGATTTCCTGAAGCCCTCTTTAGATAAACCGATCGATTGCCTGACTGTTATAGTTCCACCGAGAACAACACTTGGGAAGACACCCTCTAGTACCTCGGTAGTTGGGTAGTACGGATAAGGGTACAATCTATCCTCCTTATTTAGTGCCATGAGATATTGGGCCGAGTACTACTGTTGGACCCTGCACATATATCAGAGAGTCTAGTCGAGGTGGATCGACTGACGGTTGAAGTCAAGGTGGATCAACCGACGATTGGGGTCAAGGTAGATCGATAGTAAGTTGAAGGTCGAGGCGATTCAATGTGGTAAACAAATCGACAACAATTCAAAGAGGTAAACCAACAAGATTTTGACAGGCATGCATGTGGCGACCGGTTGAAGACCAAATGAAGTCCGATTGGTAATTTGACTTGGTGTCGACTGTAACAAAATCCTGATATTTGTGGGATTTGTAGTCATTGATCTCCATGGATCTGTAATTTTTTCTAGGCGTCATGTATTTAGGGTTTTTCCTATTGTAAAGACTATTAAAGAGGCATGTTGTAAGGCCATAAAGGATAATCAATGAATCGTAAGATAGCCAATATTTAGAGAAATATTTAGATGTTGTTCATGAAGATATAAGTCAGATTGGCTACAGGGTTGTTCTTGCATAAGAAAGAGGGTCTGATGTCGATTGTGTCTTAGGTACGGTCTAAGTTTAGACATGTAACCTTTTATTCATATTGAATAAGACAACAAGAGAGAAGAATGCTCAAGGAACGTTGGTTTTCCTAGTTTGGATTTCCAGGGTAACATATTTGTGCACTGTTGTTACACATCAAATTTCCACACCTAGGTAGCTCACCCTAAGCGTCGCAAGTGTCGTAAAGTGTCATATGCACCTTGCTAAGTGTCGCATACACCTCAACACCATGAAATAACATATGTCACAATCTCTAGTCAATGTGGAGGATAAATATATTATGTGAAGGTCAAAATACTATGTGCACATGAATTATTATTAATATTCATGAAAATGAAATTAATTTAGTGTGAGAATACACCTCACATTTTGTTTCCTATTTTTAAGGGGAGGTTGAGGATCTCATGGATGGTTGAAATATTTCCTCCTTAAAATCCTTGAGAGATATTTCCTCCCTAAAATCCTTAAGAGATATTTTCTCCCTAAATATCTTGGAGATCCCATTTTAATAGATCTGATGAGTGATCCTCTCCATGGTGGTTAAGCCTCCAAATCCTATATAATGAGGGTTTTCCATGGAGAAGAGAGGCAGATTAAAGGTACCAAACTTATGATCTTGGGAGAAATCTTTTGGATATCAAACCTATGATCTTGGGAGCATCGTGTAAGGGTTGGAAGAGGAGGACTTGGAGAGGTTGTTGCTATTGAATCCAAAGTTTGTAAGAGTATTTTTAACGTTATCATTAATATATTCTTGGCCTATTTACTTCTAGTTTATGTATCTTTACATATGCTTGTCTACTGTAGATGAATTTGTTTAATCTAGTATGCTAGAGTAGGATTTTCCTCGTGTCTCTTTGTTGTATGTGGTTTGCAAGTATCAAGCTGTGTGAATGATCTTGAAGACCAAGTTCAGATTGGATAAACCGAGGACAAGATTCTGAACAAGGTACATCATACTTTCTCCCTCTCTTTCTTTTGATTAGCTTAACTATATTTAAAGGGATGTTAGATTCCATTTGCATCTTTCTGTCTCGGTATAAGGAGTTTATAATCTGAGGGAATATCCACCTGTCTGCATCTCTTCCACTAGGTTTAGTGTGGAAGTGTATCTCATTTTCTGACATCAAAGACTAGGGCATATTAGAGATAAGGGACTTTGATTACTACATGATAAAGGTATGGTTGAAGGTATTTCCAATTTATCTATGGACTCTGATTTTTGTGAACATTGCTTATATGGGAAGAATAATCGTGTAAGATTCTCCTCTAGTGATATGAGGGTAGAGGGAATATTATAGTTGGTGCAAAAGGATGTGTTTGGACCTGTGTTGGTTCCATCATTGGGAAATTTTGTGTACTATGTCTCATTTATAGATGAATTCTTGAGGAAAACATGGATTTATTTCCTTAAGAAGAAATCTGAAGTCTTTGACAAATTTAAAGAGTTTAAGGATTTTGTGGAGAATCAAATAAAGAAAATAATTAAGGTGTTGAGGACGAATAATGAAGGAAAATTATGCAGAAATGAATTCAATGAATTCTATAAGAAGTACAGTATAGCAAGGCAAAAGACTACTCCATACACACCTCAATAGAATGGAGTTGGAGAAAGGATGAATACGACGTTGATGGAAAAATCAAGGAGCATGCTTAGTGGTTCCAGGCTATGATAGGAATTATGGGCAGAGGAACTGGGCATTGCATTTTGCCTGGTCAATCGATCATCCTCATCAATGCCAAATGACAAGACTCCACACGAGGTATGGAGTGGTAATAAACCCTCTCTTACACATATTAGGGAATTTGTTTGTGATGCTTATGTACAAGTTCCAAAGGAAAATAAGAGTAAGTTGGATATAAATATGGTCAGAAAGGTTATAAAGGTTATAAAGATGGTATGGAAATAGAGTAAATAGGAAAAAAAGTTTATCTTTATTGGGTATAAATATGGCCTGAAAGGTTATAATATTTGGAACATAGAAACCAAGAAGGTAGTGTATAAATGAGATGTGGTATTTAGAGAAATCAAAGATGTTTTCAAACATGAATTCCCACCAAGGGAAAAAGGACTAGAGAAAATAGAGTTTGAATTGAAGGATAATGAATCAAACTCTACATAAGAATAGGAATCAAAAGAAGAAGATACTCATACTCTAGTATTGAGGAGATTGGTTCGGGAAAGAAGGAAACTAGATAGGTATAATCCACTGGATTTCCATTCATATTTTGATTTTTTTATTACCGATGATGATCCTAGAACTGTTAGGGAGACAATGGTTTCATAGGATGGAAAACTTCGGAAAAAGGACATGGTGGAAGAAATGCAGCATTGAAAAAGAATGAGACTTGGGATCTAGTGGAGTTTCCAACTAGAATAAATCCCATTGGCAACAAATGGGTGTTTAAGAAGAAGTTGAATGGAGAAGGAAAAGTGGAGAAATACAAATCTTATAGGTCTCAGGTAACTCCATAGAGAGTGCCTTCTCGATTGTACTTGCATTATTTCCATACAAGAGAAAAGAGAACAAAGAAGCCTCACCTTCTAGTTGGGTTTTCTTATGTAAGGGTTTCCTAGATAAAATATTTGTGTTATTTTGTGAATGGTGTGTGATTTTATTTTATTGTTCTCTATTTTCCACATTTTATCTATTTCATGCATAAGTAGAAAATCAATGACTAAATATTCTGGAATCTAAAGGAATTTAACCTTCATATTGTATATTTTAGTTTTATTTATTAGATATGTTGTGACGAACTATTCCAGTGGAATATCCATGGTAGTTTACAGATCATCAACCCTCATGGGTCCATTTAGGTGGATGGGTGTCTACATATTTTCTTTCATAACTTGATACAATGAGGTATGGTTTTCTTTGGGAGGATCCTTATCTAGATCATAAATGGAAGTTGGAAAATAAATAATCTATCTAATACCAAACACATTGTGCTCAATGGAAGGTTGCATAAGTTAAGAAAATTTACACAACCTAGGTTTTCCCAATTGGAGTTTTCTATTATCTCGTCTTCTGGTGATAATGCTTAATGGAATCGTGATGTACAATGAATCGTATGAGGAATAAGAGACTATCATCACTTTCCACATTAATGGAAACATAAATCATAGCAATCTCATCATTATTGGGGGCATTATGGACAACTTCCTTGCTTTTTGTTTGGCATCAAGTGAGGGTTTTAGGATATCCACAAATGGGTGAAGGTTGTTTATGCTATGTCATAGAACTTAAGATTAGAACATGGTAGCAATGTGCACATGAGCATTTAACATTCCCATTTCTTCCACTATAGGTGTCATTATGTTTTGTGTAATCACGTGGCTACTGATAAATCCAAGTCAAGGGTGTTTTGGCGATGGTAGAACAATATTGGTTTCTCACAAGGGTATTGTATCCTTCTACTTCAAATAATATTTTTTCCATTTTATTTTCCCTAGACAACACATTATCCAATGCCACTAAAGTTGGTTTGGCTTCCCTTAACAAAAAGGATTGTTGTTGTCTATTTGTAGCCTTGACATTCTAAAATCTAGGATTCTCTCTTCATATAATGTTCTCTCACATAATATATAAAATTAGCTTTCGTTCCGCCGCTATGAAACAATGATGAAAATGATATTGTTTTGAAAAATCCAAAGCATACATAAAGAGATAAGTGCTTAGATTGAAATTTATTATTTTGTACATGGATAATTTCTTAAGAGGCATCATTATTAAAAAAACACACTCAAGAACTTGACATTAAAGTGTTACAACCTAATTTTTTCACTTCCCAACTTTCATGCTAGCTTCAGTGATTTACAAACTATTGTGAATATTTCATTAGAATAGTTCGTCACAATAAATCTTACAATATTTTAAAATATCTTATTATGCAGTGTTTTTCTTTAGAGTCATATTTAATATTACTAGCTTAATGGATGAAGTATTGAAATAAATTCAAATTGAAATGCAAGAAGCTAAGCAAATAACATACCATATGTTCATAAATAAAAATTTCGGATAAAAAATCAAATTTTCAAATTCTTTTTCCTTTTTCAAATAAAGTTTTAAACTTTAGGAATATAATTTCTTAAACTAAACGATTTTTCGTTATATTTTGACAGGGCAGATCAAGCACCAGCCGTTAAAAATTTGACATTCATCTAGATTGACGACTCTCTCAACTACGAAGTTCCAGAATCGCGAAATATTTAATCAACAATGTAATTTGAAGTTTACTTCAGGATTTCAAGCTCAAATGTCTAAAGTCTTAAAAATATCGAAGTTGCGAAGCTTCGAAGTCCCGAAGCTATGAATTTCCATAAAATGTTTTAATTAACCAGCTGACGTGTCCTCTGCCACCTGGAACTCTTTACACGTGGTGACATGTGGCACTCAGTTTGGGCACTCTTGGTCATATAATTTGCACGATTTAAGGTGACATGTGTCACTCATATTTTCATGACACATCATCAACATTGACGTCATCCTGCCATATCACTCTGAGAGATTGTCCTCCGGAATATTAAATCGTCAACAAATCCAAACAATGTCGGAGCACCGAAATTATAAAGCGTTGAATATTAAAGGGTAAAACGTGTTTTATTTGGCATAATTAATGGAGGGATAACACTGGAAAACTGAAATTATGGCACCACGTAAAACAACACGAAATCAAGATCTATTTGTAGAGGAGCTAAACCCAAATTCAGACTTTTTTTAGACAATACCACTTTCCTGGCGGATGTCATTAAATCATGGAAATAGGTTTATGAAATCTTGGAGCAGGAAATTCCCTCCATTCTGATGAATCAAGCGGAGGAGAAGATGAGTCAACCACAAACAAGCTAATACAGGGGGATAATTCAAAACTTCAAAAAGTCCCAGCACGACCAAAACTATTTCCTTATACAGACATGATACGTTGGGCCCTGGATAACGTTGATATTCCAACCAAAACCATCTACAGTCATCAAAATACCATTGTTGTCTCATTTAGGCCCTAAGACATTGAAGTAATTAATAAATTAACTTCCACCCCCAAATATACTTATAATGCATCATTTATAATGAAGTTCGAGAATGATGAATGTGTGAGTTACGACAGAACTGTCCATGATATAGTAAAACATTTGTGGGGAAATGAAGATAAATTCAAATATGATAGTCATGGAACATATTCTACAACCTCCTGTGATGCCCATATTAGGTATACTTTCATGATGCTGTGTAGAATGTTTGGAAAGAAAATCCCTATGCATTTTACTATAGATTGGGTTCCTATAATCCATGAAGTAGCAGAGGGTTATACTTTTGATTGGGGAAAAATGTTGTCGGATAACCTAGCCAAACAAATAGAGGATTACATAGCCCAAAAATCCAAGGGAGAGCATGCGCCTTTCTATATGTATGCATATATTATGGATGCAATATGTTTCAAAACCCCATTTCCTCTTATGAATTGGAGTTGGCCTCAAACTGTCACTGAACCTATACACTTCTATCATTCCAAATTATGGGAGGAAAATGCAAAGGATTTTTTTTATGAGATTTGTCACAATGTGGTCATTCCAATCCATGAGGCTATTTATGGTCAACCTCCTCCCATAATTTCAGAACAAATTATTGGGAATTTGGGTGCTATTGCAGAATGGTACATTGAAGAAATTTTTTCTTATATTAGAGTTTTTGGTTGTTTTGCATCTCCACATGCTCTGCCCAGATTTCTACCAGGCATACTTGTTTGCAGAGAAGTATCCTATCATACAGTTTCAGTAGGCATTACTAAAGAACTAAAAGTTGCACATAAAATGGTTTGGCCAAACTTTCTTGTATAGGTTGGTATATTCACATTATCATATTTTGGACATGCTAAGGTTGAAGCCTCAACCTTAGATGATATCAAATTAGCTGACATTGAATCCAAGAGTAGGGTGGTAGAAAATTATTTGGCTCAGTATAACATGAAGAGATACATCCCCAAAAAATCACCTTATGACAAATTTTTCAGAGGAGTTAGATCATATGATGAAGTTATATCCAGATTTCAAAGTTTTCCCGAAGAACAACAATCAGGATTTCTCAGCTTCCAAAAGCACATAAGGATCAATTTACCCAAGATCTTGCAGGTACAACAAAGTCTTAGTACAAATTCACAACCACCATCATCAAATCCCAAGTAACATGAATTGCCTGAGGTCAAAACTAAAGAAGTGGAAAAGACACTGGAAATATTACCCAAGGATACAATGATTACAGAGATATCAATACCAAGTAAAAATAATCATGAATCATTAGCATTATTTGAAGCTTTTATGAGACATGGGCATACTTTTCCGCAGTTATGGACAAACATTGAAACTCTTATAAAATAGATCACAAATCAAGGGGAATCTATTGCATTTACTACTCCCATACAATCCTTAACCTCCTTAGCAACAAGTTCTGATTTACCATGTTCAAAGGTTATAAATATAGATGACCTGGCACTTATTGAACCAGAAGAGATTCCTTCATCATATTTCTTCTTCAACAATAAAAGGAAAGGTATTATATGAAGAGAATCTCAACAGAAAGGGGGAGTAATTACAAAGAAGCAAATAATTGTATATGATGGACAAGGACAAAGTGACCCTGAATTCACAAAGCAAGTAGCAGAATCACTGGGGGCATTTGCAACAAACAACTTATGGTCAGTGGATCAATTGAGAAAACAAGTTGACCTGAAGAATATCTTGATTGTGCAATTGCATAATGATATGAAACAAATAGAATTCACAGCCAGAGAAAAAATCAATTCTGAAATAAATCAAGTCAAACAAGGTTTCGAGCAACAGATCAATCAATTAGAGGATAAATTGAAGATAATTTATTAGTATCAACACTTGAGTAAAAACATGGTGTCATAGAGATATATATTCATAAATAAATTACAAGCTCGAATAGTCACAATTGAAAGCACAATAATATATATTTCTTCCTTCAAGAAACAATCACTAGAAGTAAATGAGGGACTAGAGGTTGTTCAAAAAAACTTCTTTGAAAGATTGGATACTATCCAAAAATATTATCAGGTAATCAATGGTTCATTGCAAAGTATTGATGACAAAGAGAAGGAATCTATTACGGCTAAATCTGAATTTCAGGAGCTTATAGGGTGGAGGCAAAGTCTCAATTTACTAGGAGTTGTTCCTTTTTTAGAAATTGAGCAGATAAAAGGAGAAATAGCCTTAAAAACCTAGGATAACAATCTTGAAGAAAGTAAAATGATAGCTAAAGAAGAAAATAAATCTTGTCTTAATGCTCTTTTAGCTGTAGATGCAGAAATGGCATAAATTGATATCTGTAATATTCATGCTTTTATTGGGCAAGTTGAGATTAAGAAGAGAAATGAAAGTCCAGAGAAAAGCAAAGAGTACATGCAAAATGCTATATTACAAGTCAATCATGTCGAATTACAAATCTTAAATGATCTTCTGGTAAAACAAAGTCTACAACATCAAATCACTCAAGAGGCGGCAACAAAAATTCAAAGAAATCTATCAGTGGTACACAAAAAGGTTTTTTCCTTTGAATTCAATGAAAATATTGAACCCACCAAAGTTCATTATTGCATTATCAGATTTTCATGCACAATACAAGGATCAACAAAAGTCAGTTACACCTCCGAGCAAATAAAGGAAGGATAAATCACCATCAAACAAAGGAGATCCCGTAAGATGTTCAAAGTCTTTGTAATATATATTTAGTTTAGATTTTATTCTATTTTGAGAACGAATAATATGGAAAGTCTAATCACTTTTGGTTGAGACATTTTTGTATAAATAAGAAGATTAAAGATGTAATCAAGGCATCTTCTGACCGAATGTAAAAGAGAAACTTCATAATATCAATTTAAGAGAGAAAACAAATATTCTACATTTAATTTCCTTGAGTCATGTGCTTTATGTGTATCATTTTTTCTTCATAACCTCATTTTCTTCACTCTATGGTTCTTAAATATTGAAAGACTACAATTTAATAATACATCTATTATGGTCAATATAATTGGAAGTTTTTTCAACTACAACTTTTCCTCTTTATTACTGTGAGTAAAACAAGACCTGTATCTGCGTGGATCTCCTCATTTTAATTCATATTTTAAGACTCATTCTTCATGATTCTTCTATTGCAAATAAGTTAAGATTTATCAGTATTGCATACGATACTTTGTTTTACAATTTAGTTAAATCACTTCTACTTTTCATCTCTTCAATATTTATAGAAACTCAAAGAAAGATATATTGCCTCTGTGTTTTCTAATCATTAAGTTATTTGAAGTACTATCTTAAAATTGAAGGTAGAAAAGCATTATAAAAAACAAATCTTTAAATTTTTTGATGCCTGGCATTATTCTATGAGCCTAGAGTAAATATCAGGAACAACACCATCCACAAAAAGAACACAAGATGTACCTTGGGACAACCCAATACAAGGAAAACCCATCTAGAAGGTGAGGCCTATGCCTTGCTCCTTTCTTCTTGGCTATGAAATTCAAATACAAAGAATAGGGGCACTTGATATAATGTTTACATGGGCACTGCAACCTATATGGATACTACATGATCTTCTAATTCCTTTATTATACTTTAGTATTCCACTCTCAATGCTTCACTATACTAAATAACAATACCCAATAAAAAAATGCAACCCCTTCGTTTCTTGACAACCTAGTATTTAACATAGCTTGATAGGCATCTAGAGTTAGTGTTAGGGTTTTTACATGCCTCAACTCTTGATTAGGATTAAGTTTTTGGACCATTTAATGAAAGGAAATACATGTGCAAGAGAAATAAAATAATCAACCAAGAACATAGCAACACATAAATAATGCATGAGCTTTATCCTAGAAAACCCAAACTGGGAAAAACTAGCTAATAGATCTATTATTTCCTTGACCAAACCCGGCCAAGCCAACCAACCTCCCGGCCTCGACCAAGTGAGCCTTCACCACTCAAGTCTTGGCACATTACAATGGAGTATCACCAACCTTTTAAAGGTTTTCATAACATGCAATCCACAAGATCTAAAACCACGGGTCACCAAAACCATGTGCCCAAAACCACCAATGTTCACCTATCAACTTTGACTCTTTCACCAAGTCAATTTAAACTTAACGTTCCCTCCTTTAAACTTGACATGGAGTTTCCCATGACCAAATTCAACCAATTTGTCCAAGTGAGTCTGCATTGCTCACCTCCATGCCCTACCCCTCCTCAAAGTTTATCACTAGGGTATCTGAGAATCCCTCATGCTCCCTAATATCACCTAGGTCTACATATAGACTTTACAAGTAAGTTACTAGGGGTATGCATGCCTAACCAGGTCTTACAATCATATGCCCATTTACATGCAATACATATTTTCAACTCCATAATAATTTTTTTCATTGTCGCTATCTTGGCACTTATGCCTCCATCCTCTTGCCTTGTCATTGCTCATCTTCATGTTTCCCACACATAGGTGAAAGTAAAATCCAAACCCCAATCCTGCACTAGGTCATTCTGGATCATCATCCAGACACACTTCCACGCATCTCGAGAAAATATCAATGCTATCATCTCCAAGATCGGTGCCATCATGCAAGCTAATGATCTAGGGATTTTCCTTTTCCACCACTACCACAACCATCATTATATCCTTTGTTTCCTTTAACCTTCGCCAATTGCTCATTTTTTTCACATAATAGTCTTCTAGGCGGGTCGTCCATGCACTTCTCCTCATGGGCTTTCTTCCATTGAAACCCTAGCTATGTACACTTGTAGTTGTGTTGCGTGACATTCCATCTTTCTTCATCATCAAACCACTCTCACGAGAGAGTCCAAGTTAACCTCGCTCTGATACCACATGAAAGGAAATAAAGATGTGAGAGAAATAAAATAATCAACCAAGAACATAGCAACACATAAATCATGCACGAGATTTATCTTGGAAAACCGAAACTTGGAAAAACAAGTTAATAGATCTTTTAGTTCCTTGACCAAATCCAACCAAGTTGATCAACCTCTTGGCTCTAGCCAAGTGAGCCTTCACCACTCAACTCTCAACACATTACAATGGAGTATCACCAACCTTTCAAAGGCTTTCATAACATGCAATCCATAGGCTCTAAAATCACGGGTCACCAAAACCATGTACCCAAAACCACCATTGTTCACCTAACAACTTTGACTCTTTCACCGAGTCAAGTTTAACCTAACATTTAGAATCTTTTCGAAAGTCTAAATGTGGCTAGCTCCACATGCGTGAGCTATGTTAGTTGACATGACAACTACTTTTTATCATGTTGATCAACATGATAGGTCATCATTAACAATAATAATAAATAACACCCGAGCTAAAGTATAATGATTGTTAACACCAATTTGATCCAATTTTTTTAATCTAAAACTTCTTTTCATACCAAGTTTATACTAATAAGGAACCATTAACAACATCAAATAATGCCTACGCCACACAACAATTTGTACCTTTAGCAAATTAAAAAGAAAAAAATATTAACAAACAAGTTTTGGTGTAAAAGCAAGAGATGTTTTCCTAAAACGAGGGAATATGTTAACTACTATTATATTGGATTTTTCTCTTCTAATATTATACCAGGCATTTGATAATACTAACTTGAAAATGACTCGAGTGAAGAAATTGTTCTTTGAAAAGCCGAAAGGTTATTAAGTAGGGACAATCACAAATTTTTAAATATTTCTGAAACCACCTTCGAAGATGAGATTTGAAATTGGACTTATTCACCCCGCTCCACAGAACTAGGAAGTGACAAAGCTACTTCTTAAAATACTTGTAAAGTCTTTATCGAAGAAGATAATAAAATTGGTTTTGTTTATCTGTCTCCCGGTATTGTAGGGATTGGAAATAGGCTACTAGTAAATGACAGATTTAATATTTGGGAAACATTTTTTATTAAAATATTAAAATTAATTTTATTTATTTCTTTTTAAATGGGAAAGATTGGAAATGGAGGTAGAGGGTATCTTTTAATATAGCTCAAAGTGAGAGGGGATAGAGTTTGATTGTCTTATAAATAAAGGGATCTCATACACCAATTTGGTGTCTAGCTTGGTTGTGACCTTAAAATTAGATTACTAAAGCAAGAAAGTCAAATTAACACCTCGAGGAACACATATTTTATTATTCCAATTACAAAGATCAAAATATATTAATTTTTTGCTAATAATGATAGCTATTATTGGTTAATATTTTAAAATGTAGATTAATCATATGAAATAACTAATTAATGTTGAATTTTATATATGAGATGATATTGTATATGAATATATTGTTAGATGAGTGTTCCATATATATAGAACATATGGTGATCATCCATGAAAGGATGCATCCTTTGGATAATATATATATATATATGAAACACTCATCATAAATAACTACTTATTTATGATATATATTTATACCTTATATAAATATATTATTACATTAATAATATTACTTTAATAATATTGTTTAATAATTAATAATCAAATTATTAATTATTAATCTAGTAGAATGTCTTTTTGATGCTCTCCAAACATCAACACTCCCTCTTAGCAAGGGAGACCTTTTACATTATGCCAAGATTACCTCTGAAAATTACCTGTGGGTAGTGCTCAAATAGCTTCAACATGTCACCATGACATCCACTGCCTCGCAATGCATATGTACCTCATCATGTGTACCCTTGTGGCTTCATAACCAATGCATCCAAGGCCTCTGAGTAATTCTCAAATAACTACAACACATCCCCAGGACATCCACTACCCCGCAATGCATCAATACCTGATCATGTGTATCCTCGGTTTTAGTGCTAGCCCTTTTTCATGCTGGATGAGATCCACCTATCTTGGTGCCATCCCTTTTTCATGTTGGATGAGAAAACTCAGTGTCAACCCTTTTTCATGCTGGATGAGTTCCACTTGTTTCAATGCCAACCATTTTTCATGCTGGATGAGTTCCACCTGTCTCAGTGCCAACCATTTTCATGCTAGATGAGAACACTTAGTGCCATCCATTTTTCATGCTAGATGAGTTCCACCTATCTCAGTGCCAACCCTTTTTCATGTTGGATGAGTTCCACCTATCTCAGTGCCAACCCTTTTTCAGATTTTGTTTGTCCAACACTGGTTTTGTCATATGGATACTATTTGAAATATAAAATATAGACAGCAACAACAAGTGTGAACCAGGGCCACATTGCAAGGGTCGACAACTGATCGATCAGGTAAGTTAGTGCAGTCCACATACAACAATAGTATTACCAAACAATCCACATACAACAATAGTATTACCGGACCATCATCCACAACCTTAAAGTAAAGTTTAGGATCTGCATTGCTCTTAAATGTAAATCCTAAGCTCGTCAAAAAACTGTCGATTCTGCCATACCATGCTCTGGGTGCCTGCTTTAATCCATATAAAACATTCTTCAATCTTCACACATGCATCTCCCTGTCATGTACCTCGAGCCCTTGTGGCTGCTCCACATACACTTCCTCTTTTATTTCACCATTCAAGAAGGATATCTTCACATCCATTTGATGCACCTTTCATTTCAATTGTGGCCAATGAAAGTATGGTCCTGATTGAGGTATATCTCGCCACGGGAAAAAATGTCTCCTCATAGTCAATGCTTTCCTTCTGAGAGAATCCTTGATCCAAAAATCTAGCATTATACTTTTCAATACTTCTATCAATTGTATGTTTTGTTTTGTACATTCATTTTGAACTTACTATTGATTTTTCCTTTGATCTAGAAACCACATCCCAGACATAATTTTTTTTACTATGGATTGATTTTCCTCCCCATGGCATCCTCTCATACCATATTTTATGTAACCTCTTCATAACTGGATGATTCCGCATCCACGATATCCTAGGATGTAATCCTTTGGTTCCATCTCTCTCGTATCAACAACTCTAGGAATTCCATTCTCCTCATCATGAGATTCCTCTGCACGATCATGTTTTGACATGTGAAAGGCCACATCCATAGTCACTAGAATTGTCTCTGCTATCTGGCATAGTCCCATCTTGGGAGGTACGTCACATGTCACTTCATGACATCATGTTTGACTTTCTGTATGAGCCAATTGACTCCCCGTGAGTCTACTATCGTACCATCTTCATGTCCTTATGATTTGGTTCTATGTAGTTGAGATAGAAACACCTTGTGATTTGTGTATGCCCTTGACAACCATTGCTAGATTGTTACATTGATAGAAAAAGTATATAACTTCTCATATCTCACTCACACATAGTTTGATGGAAAACGCCTCTTGATTTTGTTGTATCAATACTTGAAGCTTGCTCTAATCTTACCTATCAATTCATCTTTGGTATCATTATATATCTTGAAAACTCAATCGCTATCTGGAATTTTGAATCATTTTCCTCTTCTTAACGATAGCTCACAATCACACTTGGAACCTTTAGCTCATAAACTGATACTGGTATTGCCTTCTTGAACCTGCATAGATTCCGTCAATCTGCATGATAACGATGATGCTCATCTTATTTGTTGGGCCAATTCCCAATCTTCCTTTCATGTCATCACTATCCCAAACGACTATGTAATATCATGTTGATATTTATAGAGCTCGATTTAAGCGCTAAAAGGAGGGGTTGCTCAAGAATTTCTCTTTTTTGGGTGATCTTGTTAGAAATTAATTAAACAACCAGTCTAGTATTTGATAGAGATAAGCTTGCAATAAATGCACCGACTGCATCGACTTTGGTAAACTCTTGAAAGAACTAGAAACGTCTAGAAGAAGCAATTCCAGCCATTGATCTTGAAACTAATCAACGGTGGAGCTCATCTCACCACTGTATAAATACTCATGCCTCTAATGCAATAGACAAGCTGTTTTGTATGTTCTTCGTGTCTCTTTGTGTGTGA
>ML791288.1:111958-159666 GCA_009831015.1 Picea engelmannii | reverse complement strand
AAACACATCACTGTGTATCAACTCTAAGATCCCCTTTTCTCTTGTAGCACCAGATGGGAATCTTACTCGATTCTGTTTACCATATATGCAATGTTCACATAAATCAAAATCCAGAGTGCAATTAGACATACCTCCAACCATGCCTTTACCATGTAGTGTTCGAAGGCCCTTTACTCCAATATGCCCCAGTCTTTGATGCCACAACATGGTCCTCATTTCAGGGATGATATTGGTCTTGTCTTGTTTATTTTTCTGCTCAAGGAAAACATAACTGTTACACCCATTAGTATAAGTGCTTCCCAACAACTTGTACAGAGTTCCACATCGAACTCCTCTCATCAACACCATTTCTCCTCGTACCATCTTGCAAGTGTTCTTTCCAAATACAGTATCCACTCTTGCATCATCCATCTTGCTTACAGATATTAGGCTCTTGGCTAGTTTTGGAATGTGCAGAACCCCAGGGAGAGTTCTAATCATTCCATCTTTTAGCAGCAAATTAACCCTTCCACGTCCCAAGATTTTTTCTGTCGAGTCATCTCCTAGGAATACATCACCACCATTGTATTTTTCATATTCAAAGAACCACTCCCTGTGAGGAGTCATATGGTATGACACAATTGATTTGATCAACCATACATCATGGTATGCATGCGTACTTGTAGATGCCAAGTAAACATCACCTCCTTCTTTAGTGGAGGTTTTCGCCTCTGTGGAAGAGGTACTATCAAATCCCTTTGGTTTATCAACCTTCTTCGACTTGCAATCTTTCTTATAATGCCATGTTTTACCACACTTCCAGCATTTCCTCAAAGCTTTTCCTGGAGACTTAGATCTACCTGTAGATTTAGATCTCCCCCTCGAAGTTTAACCAGGATTCCTGTGTTGGGTACAACCTCTTACAAATAAAGTATCTATGCTATGAATATCCATGCTTTTCTGCCTCATATCTTCAGATAACAAGGATGAAACTACATCCTCATACTTCAATGCAGATTGAGTGGTACTACCAATTGCTACAACCAGATTATCCCAAGAGTCTGGCAAAGAACATAACAAAGTAATACACTTATCTTCTTCTTCAATCGTAATATTAACAGAGACAAGTTGACTTACCAGAGTATTAAAAGCATTTAGATGTTCTGTCACAGAATCTCCTTCTTCCATTATAAGATGATACAACTTCTTTCGAAGAAATAACTTGTTTACCAGGGACTTTGATTGATACAAATTCCCCAACTTATCCCATAGTTCCTTGGTAGTAGATTCTCTCGAGACATTCAACAAAACTGAATCTGCCAGACAGAGTCGAATAGTACTCCTTTATCTTCTATCCAACTTCTCCCAATCTTCCTTCGACATACTAGTAGCTAGTGTACTGGTAGTTTGTGTACTAGTAGGTTGTGTACCAGTAGCTTGTATGCTAGTAGACGGTGTACCCATAGGCTGTGTACTAGGATCCACAATGATCCATTTTTCTTTGTCTACAAGAAGGTCCTCTATCTTGAGCTTCCATAGCTCAAAGTTTTTACTGTTGAACTTCTCTATCTCGATTCTAGATGAGCTCTCCATTCCTCTTTCTATACACGAATCTCCACTGCAAAAGCTCCTACTAAACCCATGTTTATCATAGACCCAAGATAACCTTGATCTATCAAGACCGAGAAAAACCCTCAATAACAAAGGCATCCCTCTGAAGCCAAAAACGAGCTCTGATACCACATGTAATTTTTAAACATGTGAAGTAAAGCAATGCATATAGATTCTTAAGCAAAACATAATTTAATCAATGGCTCATACACAGAGTACACAGAGATTTTATATCGGAAACCCTCAACCAAGAAAACTTTTATTATATTCATTATATTGAATTTCACCATTCACTATACAATATATACAATGTTTTTAGGTATTCCGTAGATACCCAAACCCTAATCCCTAAAATCGAGATTATTTTTAGTAAACCGCTAAAAATAGCAAAATCTGCTAAAAATAGAAAAAACCACCCAAAAAAGTATTTTGGGGCGCTGCCCCAAATGCTGCATGTAACCAGGGGGGGGCATACCTGCCCCCCCCTGGGACCCCCCTAGGAAAGAGCCCGACGCACACAGCACAAACATAGCACTACTATGAGGGATCGTCAGATGCAGTTGTCATATCTGACGCGTCCAAACACACATGCAAAGAATATAACACATACCCAACAAAGCTTGCCTGTGGTATCATCTGGATCATATCCTTCTCACTCGACATAGCCTTGGCTCCTACTTCTAATGTTGCGGGGACTGACTTTATTCCTCTGCCTACCCTCTACATTTCTATGATCTGTTCTAGGAGCTTCCTCATGTTGGCCAATTCATCCTGAATCCGGTCCCTTTGGTGCTGGGCTTCTTCGAACTCCTCCGCTATTTGGTCCTGGACCATTTCGGCCATGAGGTCCACGTCTTCCTCAGTGATTGTATATTCCGGTGGCATTTTGTGTGCCTTGGTCTTCTTGCGTGCACCCCCAGTGTTTATAATCAACCTCTTGGTTTGGCCTTGTTCCTGTTGGGTAGCACTTGATTTGGTCCCCTCTTCTATCTCAACCTCTTTCTCCTGTTTCTACGGTGCCTGGGTGGTGTCCTTTTTCCCTGTCTAGGTACCTTTACTTGGTGCACCCCCTTTCTTTTGTTGTGCCATTTTTTGACTTGGCTTTGGCTTCTTGGGCATTGTTTTGTCTCCTGCAGGTGTCTGTTCTCGCCCTACATCATCCTCCTTATCCATGGACATCTCTTGAATAAGAAATGGAACTCTCGAGTCATATTTCCAGTCCTTGATGGCCATCTCTATGTCCTCTTCCTTGACGTAGTATCATAGTTGTAGCCATTACTTCTGGGGATCCCTTCGTGCTTGGATCCAGATAGTATGCCTGGTTTCTTTAAAGTTGGCGATGTCCTGATATTGTGCGACCACTTCTAGCGTAATCCGCCAAGTGTTGCAAAATGCTTTCCTATAGGTCGTTGTAATACCATGCGAACATGCCTGGATTTGCACTTTTTGGGGGGGGGCTGAAGTGCTCCATAATGATAGGTATCGTGCTGTACGTCAACAAGTGCTTCACTCACAAAATTATGAATACTTAGGCTCCCTCCATATGACCAAGGAGATCAAGATGAGTATCCAAGAGTAATGAAACTCTGTCCCCAGGTCCTGGGCGTCTTTGCAATCCTCAAGGAATAGATTTAATAAGTACGGGGCCCATCTAAGCATAGTTCCTTCCAAGCTGCAGCTACGATGACCCCGATAGGGACTTCCTCCTTGTGGTAATTCTTGAGAAACTTGCACGCCATGAGTTTGGTGGCCAACCTTGTTGCTACCTCACTGATGCACTTGATGATGATTCTGCACGACCCTCTTTCTGTGTGATACGTCTTCTTCATTTCCTCGGCCAACACCTTCTCCTTTGTCTTGTCATTGAGGAACTGTGCGAGAATCTCTCCTAGAGATGGAAGCCCTGAAATAAACACAACACGCTCTACATCTATCAAGATAGGCTCTTCCACCCATAGGTACCCTCCCTGGGTAACTTCCATCAACTTCTTAACGCAGTTATTTACATCGCGACCCCTTCCAAATTGTGGGATATCCAACAGTTTTAGGATCCCAGTGTTGGCCAGTCCGACATCCCACTATTTCGGTTGGAGAATTGGCTCGCTGAAGGTTCATATACCCATGTTCTCCAGGTAAACTTGCTTTGAAAACTCCAAAAACTTGTCTGTGTCGGTCACATCATGATCCGAGTATCCTAGTTTCTCCACACATCCTAACAGGTTAGCCGTGATACACACTCCTTCCGAAATGCACAATAAGACTATGGCTGTTGCGTCTTTCTTGCACAATGATCTTGCTACTGGCTGCTTTCCCTTCTGCTATGGTGGTTGACTTGAGGTTCCATCCTCTATTGTTCTCTCCTCTGTATGCTCCTCTGGCCGACTGGTGACATCTTCTACTATACCTTCCTGTTGCTGCTCTGACGTTGTTGTGTGTGACCTTTCTAGTGCAACCGCTTCTGCATGATTTGGGACATTCCCATTAAGCCTCGGGGCTTCTTCAGGGTTTTAGAGCATGAAGGATTTCCTGCATCCTTGGCCTACTGTCTCTGTCCCCCTTATAGAATGTCAATATCCATTCCCACTACTGTTGTTGGTTGGGTTTCCTCCACCATTGGTGTGGGGCTTCTTGGTTCCATATTGGGCGAAGGGATTTCGTCCAAGTTGATGAATTCATTATTCTTTGCTGGTCCTTGTTCGATTCCCTATGGCTTTTGTGGTGCTCTAAGGTTGCTTCATGGTCGTCTGTAGGCCTGACTCGACGCTCCTATCTTGGGTGGTGCCATGGTGGTTAAGATGGTCTCCATTGAGCTAGTTCATTTTGTAATGCTTGCAAACTCGCTCTCTGCTCCATATAATTTGTCACTCTGTGCTTTTCCCAATTTCACAATAACGCTTCCGTTACCCGCGTGATTTCCTCATATAGTAATCATATGAAGCTTCTCGGAGAAGTTACCCGAGATGTGGTTTAAATTAATTGGTGCTTCCCACGTACCTTCCATTGAATTCCCTTGATGTCGCCAGTTGGCACGATTAATGCGACGCCCCATTTATTGTTCTTGTCATTCAATTTTTATAGACGCCGCCAGTTGGTGCCTATTCTTCATAACCACCATTTTTTCAATTTCCTCCTTTTTCTGATCGTTGGTCATTTTTCTGGCATGCTAACTGTTCCAAGTGCGTCGAACTTTACCAGTGAACATGGACCTTTCCTTTTTGTCTCCCTACCTCTCCTTTCACTGGGTGATGTCTTATGCTATCTAGCGCGATAACCCCTTTGTTTCTGCGCACATTCCTTTGTTGTTGTTTTTTCTTAAGCACAAGGAGGTCGACTATCCCTGTACATTTCAATCAACTCCCATTAATCATTCCTATGAGTTCTGTTCCTCCCAAATCATTCAACTGTACAAATCCCCCATCCGTGACAATATTTACCTCATATGGTCCCAACCAATGCATTCTGAGTTTTCTTGGGTGTTGAAGAGACTTACTGTCGTACACCAAGACTAGGTCTTCCTTCTTGAAACTTTTCCTCTTGATATGTCTATCATGCCAAGCTTTGTCCCTTTCTTTCTATACCTCTTGGTTAAACCCCGCTAGAATCATATCTTCTTCCATGATCATCAGCTAACTTATCCTTTCTTGTACCACACCTCGCTCTGTCATGTTCGTAATTGCTGCTATGCGCAAAATAGGTACCAAAAACTCTAATGGCACCACTGCTTCCTGTCCATACACAAATATGAATGGTGTATTCCCTATCAACTTTTTGCGTGTGGTCATGTATGCCCATAGTACTATTGGGATCTTCAAGTCTCAATCATCCCTATTAACATTGCATATCTTTGTCAGTGAATTTTCGAGGATCTTAGTAAAGGCTTCTATTGTTCCATTTGCTTGAGGATGATATGGTGTAATATTTTGATGATAAACTTCAAACTCTTCAGTCATTGCCTTAATAGTGTTGTTAATGAAGTGAGTGCCTTGGTCACTCATCAAAATCCTTAGGCATCCAAATCTAGTGATCACGTGCTCAAACAAGAAGTGTGATGTTGTCTCTGCACTGAAATATTTTGCTGGTGTTGCTTCTGCCGATATTGTTAAGTATTTCGTCGCAGTGATAATATACCTTTCTCCTGACCTTTTTGTTGGTGGGTTAATTGGTCACACAAAATCTGTTTCCCATTTGTCGAATACCTGCAAGGTTACTTGTGGTTTTAGGGGAATTTCATCCTGTCTATTAGGTTTACCAACCCTCTGACACACATCACATCTCTCGCAGTAGTCCTTTGAATCTCTGTGAGTAGTCAACCACCATAGTCTTGTGCATAATACCTTCTGCGTGGTAGCTTTTCCTGCATAATGTATTCCTGCTATTCCCTCATGGGCCTCTTCTAAAATCCTAGGTCCTTCATGTTCTAATATAGATCTTCTCAAGATGTTGTCTGCACCCATCTTGTATAAGTGTCATGCAATCAATAGATAGTCGACAACTATGACTACCATATTTTTCTTCTGCACAGTGTTGAATTCTTGTGGCACAATCCCTATACTCAAGTATTAAATGAATTCCGCAAAATATTCATGAGCTACTTGGATTGAAAAATAGTTGTGCGCTAGGAAAGTTGTCCTCTATATTTGTAGGTTCCTCTCCGTCAGTGATCCTTCACAGGTGATCTAGTCCTGCATTCAACTTCCCTGGTTTGACTATCACTTCGAATTCAAATTCCTAGAACAAAAATAACCATCTACAAATTCTCCCCCCTAACACTGTCTTGTTGATGAGGTATTTGAGAGCTGAATGGTCTATAAACATCGTGAAATGTTTTCCCAATAAGAAATGTCTAAACTTCTGAAGCGCATAGACCATAGCTAAGCCTTCTCTCTCTGTGGTATTGTAATTCTGCTATGACTCTGAAAGTTTTCTGCTAGAAAATTCTATAGGATGGACCAACTCTCCTTCTCTTGGATGCACTAGAGTATCTCCAAGTGCTATGGCTAATGCATCTACATGGACATGTAATTTATTTTCCCAATCTGGGAATACTAGTATTGGTGCGGTTACCATTTTCTCTTTCAGGGTGTCCAATCCTCACTATCAGTCCTCATTCCACAGAAACTTGCTATCTTTTCTCAACAATTTCTCCATTGGCACAGTGATCTATGCATACCCTTTTATAAATTTCATGTAGTATCCTATGTGTCCCAATGTTGCTCTTAACTGACATACTGATTTTGGTGGTGGTAGATTAACAATTAATGCGATATTGGAAGGATCTACTAGCAGGCCTTGTTTACATATTATATGGCCCAATAATATCCCAAAGGGTGTTACAAAGATGCACTTCTTGATGTTTAACAATATATGACACTTCCTGCATCTTTCTAACATCAGCCTAAACACCCCTACATGGTCTTTCAATAGAATGTAGACTGTCTAATTGTCCAGATATACCTCTAAAAATGGATGGATGAATTCTTTGAATGCAACTATGACTACTCTGGAAAATATTGCTGGTGCATTATTTAGTCCAAAAAGCATGATTGTGTACTGGTAGGACCCCCATTCTATGGAAAAATTAGTTTTGTACCTGTATTTTGTAGCTATCTTGATATGATGGTAGCCTGAGAATCCGTCAGTGAATGAGTAAGCTTCCTGACCTCCTACATTCTCCAACACCTCATCTGTGAAAGGAGTAGGGAAAGGGTCATGTAGGAAAGAATCATTCAATTTCCTCAGGTTGACACATATCCTTATCCCTCCCTTCTTCTTCTCCTGAACTACCATAGGGCTTATCCATTATGATTCCTCTATTGGTTCTATGATTACAGCTTCCAACATCCTATCAATTTATGCTTTCACTTTTTGTTTATATATTGGGTTTAGTCTATAGGGTCTCTATCTTATCGGTCTTGCCTCAGATTTGAGAGGCATATTCATTTCACCTAGCTCTCCTGTTATGCCTTTCATCTCTGTGAATGTTGTTGGGAATAGGCCACTGTACTCAAGCAGTAAGTCTGTTATGCTTTCCACTGTTGGCTCATACCAGTAATCTCCAATGCTGGCCATTTTGGGATTCTCAACTATCCCAATGTTGACTTTCTTCACCTTTATCTGCAAAACAAATAATTTTGATTCCAGAGTTTGGCCTTCCACTTATCTTTCACCTTCAACTTCCGCTATCTAAATGTTTTGTGGGTCGTCTTCATCTGGTGCTTCTTCGTGCACGTGGTAGCATGACAATAGTTATTTTACTTTCTCTATGTTCTGTTGTTTCTCTTCTGTCATGAGTTCAACTTCCAGTTCTTTAATGAATATCACCCTTTTGATTTGTTTAAGTGTTGAGTCTATGTTGGGGTTTTCATGCTCAAATGAGAAAGTGACTATAAAATTTTTCTGTAAAACTATCTAGTTTGTAGTTCCTTTGCGTAATTTCTGGTCTATATACCAGTTTGCTGGAATCCCTTCTAATGTGTGAACAAAATGATGAGGGAATTCCTTTGGTGGTGTCATTCTCCATAGTGTTATGCATTTCTCCAAGTGTTCTGCTGGTGCCCCCTGTTCGTCATATTTCTGCAGTTGGTTGCTTCCCTGTTGTGCACCAAACCTGATGCGCAGTAACTGCTTACATTGGTACCAGTCCTTAAGTGTCTCTTTTTGCGCACCCCACCATTGGTATCCAAATGAAGGTACACAAATTAATGATTTTATTAATGCAAGACTCTGATAACGAATTGGATAAAATGAAAATTCAGGTCCCTCTCATGGAATTCATTAAAACTACACTTTATAAGGAAAAATTTTAGAAACTACTAAGGTTTGATGAAGTTGAAAAGAAATTTGTAGTATGTAAAGATATGAATCAAGGAAGAAAAAATGGATCTCATCGTATATTTCATTATTGATTAATGATATGTTACTCCATAATTTTATTCTAAACTCTGGTGCTTCAAGAAAATTTATGTCTTGGAATGCCATGAATTAGTTGGGACTTTAAATAGCAAACCCATATAGGAATGTGTCTTCCATGGTTTCTAAATAAATCAAAGTTCATGGGATGATGAAAGATATCCAATTTAAACTTGTTGCCTATCCTATTATCACCCTTTTGATGGATGTAGTCATTATTATTGTTCTAGATGCTTAGGGTTTGTTTCTCTCTAAAATGTGGCTAGCTAGTTTGGATGGAAGCATCCAATTGGAACTATCTTATGCTACCAACCCCATGGTTGATAATACATGTAACACACCCAATCCCTTAAAAAGGATTTTTAAGGAATGGGGCATCATAAATTTTCTTTCGCTAAACATCCCAGATCCTATGTCCTAGATCTTCATCCTCTTCTGCTCGTCAAGAGATTTCCCACCATTGTCGTCACACTCCAATCCAAGATCTGGATCGAAAGTTATACCTTTCCAAAGTTCTGCGAGCCTTATTGTCCCAAGGCCACATGGCACCCACGTGGATCCTCCTCACATGTCATCTCCAAGTTCCTACATCCATGATGGGAAGTCCATCCACCATCTAATCCAAAGGCGGGGCTCATTCCCCATTGAACACTTAAGCGAGGGGATAATTCAATGTTCGACACTTCGGTGCTTAACACCTCTTTTCCATTCTTCACACATATTTTACAGAGTCCCGAACTCCCGAAGTTCTGAAATGTTGCCATGTAGCTTGGGCCTTCGGGCATTTTGGTCTCTTCGCGATGCCACACCCCGAATCCTTCGGAGTCCTGAAGTCCTGGACTCCTGAAGTCTCGGTTACATCACCACCCACTTTGGCTAGGTGGGCATGTACCAGAGGCTGACACGTGGTGAGGGTCAGGGGTGACACATGTCCTTAATGATGGACGACTGAGAAGGATCCTGAAGGATCCGAGGATTGATGGTCCACCTTATTTCGTCACTTCGGCCTTCGGGGTTTTTGACGCTACAACAACTCCATTATCTTGAAGTGGGACTTCGCCGAAGTACCATATGCGAAAACCTCTGCTGGTTGATTAGGCGGTCAACAGGGGTCATCAACAGACTCCCTAGATTAATGAATCACAACACTTCGCAACTCCAACATTTGAGAGTTTTAGAAATTGTGAAGTTTCAACACCCCCGGAGCTTCAAACTCCTAGAGCTCCGAAGCCAATAAGAGCTAGCTCCTTTTGGACTAGCGTAGGGTTTCCAGACCCTGGTCATGTAGATCCTTTGAAGATTTTCAGGGGCCACACACATTTAATTATCATCCAGGAAACTGCTAAGGCTGTGATCATGTGCCCACAGCCACACAGATGAAAGGTCTGGGGAATGTGCCCCCTTTTTTACACTCTAAGAGCGTTATACCTCTTGAGATTACTGGTACCTTAAAAGAAATGAAGGGACGCTCCTTGTGTTTCTCCCGGATTTTATAACTTAGAGCGTTTTCCACTCCTATGTATCTGGTGTAGGATCTGTGCACCTTCATGCTACCTCTCTTGATACTAATGAACTGCCTTATCTAGGAGGCCCAAAATAACTGGAAGTGTACACACGCACACATGAAACTATGCCTAAGGTCGACAGACTCCCAATTATTTTGTTTTAACTTAATCCACTACAGGGATTGAGCATTTACGTGTAAAAACCAAAACAGTCATGCCAAAGATAAAGGAACACAATCCAACCATCAAGCAAACATGCAAATCTCTAAACATTCATAGGATATGCAACTTTATTTGACATTTACAACTCAATTTACATAGAGTATGTGTATACATATCTTTTACAGGTTGCAACCAACTCACTGACTGCGGGTGTGCACTAGTGAACATGGACCTTCCCTTTTTGTCTCCCTACCTCTCCTTTCGTTGGGTGATGTCTTATGCTGTGTAGTGCGGTAACCCCTCTGTTGCTACACACATTCCTTTGTTGTTATTTGTTTTTAAGCGCAAGGAGGTCGACTATCCCTATACATATCAGTCGACTCCCATTAATCATTCCTATGAGTTCTATTCCTCCCAAATCCTTCAACTATACAACCCCCCCATCTGTGACAATATTTACTTCATATGGTCCCAACCAAAGCATTCTGAGTTTTCCTAGGTGTTGAAGAGACTTACTGTCGTACACCAAGACTAGGTCTCCCTCCTTGAAGCCTTTCCTCTTGATATTTCTATCATGCCAAGATTTGTCCCTTTCTTTCTATACCTCTTGGTTAAACCCTGCTAGAATCATATCTTCTTCCATGATCATCAGCTGACTTAGCCTTTCTTGTACTGTGCCTCACTCTGTCATGTTCGTAATTGCTGCTATGTGCAAACTAGGTACCAAAAACTCTAATGGCACCACTGCTTCTTGTCCATACACCAATCTGAATGGTGTCTTCCCTGTCAACTTTTTGCATGTGTTCATGTATGCCCATAGCACTGTTGGGATCTTCAAGTCCCAATCATCCCTATTAACATTGCATATCTTTGTTGGTGAATTTTCGAGGATCTTATTAAAGGCTTCTATTGTTCCATTTGCTTGAGGATGATATGGTGTAATATTTTGATGATAAACTTCAAACTCTTCAGTCATTGCCTTAATAGTGTTGTTAATGAAGTGAGTGCCTTGGTCACTCATCAAAATCCTTGGGCATCCAAATCTAGTGATCACGTGCTCAAACAAGAAGTGTGATGTTGTCTCTATGCTGAAATATTTTATTGTTGTTGCTTCTTCCCATATTTTTAAGTATTCCGTCACAGTGACAATATACCTTGTTCCTGACCTTTTTGCTGGTGGGTTAATTGGTCACACAAAATTTGTTTCCCATTTGTCGAATACTTGCAAGGTTACTGATCCAGATTATTTTCGGCATGAAATGAGAACGGAGATATAATAAAGAAATTTACAGAGATATCGCGTATATCCAATAATATAACAAAAATATATTAGAGATGAAACCATAAACACAGAGATACAGTAATACACGATTTCTATTAATGAAATAAATGTACAAAGACTGTAAAAATACAGAGTGAAAGACTCGCTAGAATGGTGGCAACTTATATATGAGAAGAGATGTGACGGCTACTCGCATTTGCAAGAAGATGATTACAATTAGGATCTGAAGGCCTTTTTACAATAAATAGGAATTCCAAAATTCCTAGACATTCAAAAACCTAACCCTAGGATATGAAGCGCCAAAATTCATGTGGGCCCCATTTGGGTAAGTTAGTACATCAACTTCCCGGGGTCGTAATTTTGCATACGATCTCCGTTTTAGGTGTATGATAGCTTGTTGGAAAGGTATTGTCGAGGAGATTCATTTTGGGGGCTCAATCATGCCTTCAAATATCATCGAGAACCTTGATCTCGAAAAACCTTCATTTGGGCCCTCAAAATGCCCCCAGAAGTTAAAAACTGCTAAAAATAGTAAATTGCCAAATTTGCTAGAAAACTATTTTGACCCAGTCGAAAATGGTGGGTGGCCATCGATATCCACCTGGATCAGTTACTTGTGGCTTCAGGGGAATTTCATCATGTCTATTAGGTTTACCAACCCTCTGACACACATCACATCTCTGGCAGTAGTCCTTTGAATCTCTGTGAATAGTCAATCACCATAGTCATGCTCATAATACCTTTTGCGCAGTAGCTTTTCCCACATAATGTCCTCCTGCTATTCCCTCATGGGCCTCTTCTAAAATCCTAGGTTGTTCATGTTCTAATACACATATTCTCAAGATGTTGTCTGCACCCATCTTGTATAAGTGTCCTGCAATCAATAGATAGTCGACAACTCTGACTACCATATTTTTCTTCTACGCAGTGTTGAATTCTTATGGCACAATCCCTATACTCAAGTATTAAATGATGTCCACAAAATATTCATCAACTACTTGGACTGAAAAATAGTTGTGTGCTAGGAAAGTTGTCCTTTAGATTTGTAGGTTCCTCTCCGTCAGTAATCCTTGACAGGTGATCTAGTCCTGCATTCAACTTCCCTGGTTTGACTATCACTTCAAATTCAAATTCCTGGAACAAAAATAACCATCTACAAATTCTCCTCCCCAACACTGTCTTGTTGATGAGGTATTTGAGAGATGAATGGTCTGTAAACATCTTGAAATGTTTTCCCAATAAGTAATTTCTGAACTTCTGAAGCACATAGATCATAGCTAAGCCTTCTCTCTCTGTGGTATTGTAATTCTACAATGAGTCTAAAAGTTTTCTGCTAGCAAATGCTATAGGATGGTACAAATCTCCTGCTCTTGGATGCGCTAGAGTATCTCCAAGTGCTATGGCTGATGCATCTACATGCACATGGAATTTCTTTTCCCAATCCAGGAATACTAGTATTGATGCAGTTACCATTTTCTCTTTCAAGGTGTCAAATCCTCGCTGACAGTCCTCATTCCACTGAAACTTGCTATCTTTTCTCAACAATTTCTCCATTGGCACAGTGATCTATGCATACCCTTTTATAAATTTCATGTAGTATCCTGTGTGTCCCAATGTTTCTCTTAACTGACGTACTGATTTTGGTGGTGGTAGATTAACAATTAATGTGATCTTGGAAGGATCTACTAGCATACCTTGTTTACATACTATATGGCCCAATAATATCCCAAAGGGTGTTTTAAAGATGCACTTCTTGATGTTTAACGATATATGACACTACTTGCATCTTTCTAACATCAGCCTCAACATCCCTACATGGTCTTTCAACAAACTATAGACTGTCTAATTGTCTAGGTATACCTCTAAAAATGGATGGATGAATTCTTTGAATGCAACTATGACTACTCTATAAAATATTGTTGGTGCATTATTTAGTCCAAAACGCATGACTATGTACTGGTAGGACCGCCATTCTATGGAAAACGTGGTTTTGTACCTGTCTTCTGTAGCTATCTTGATCTGATGGTAGCTTGAGAATCTGTCAGTGAATGAGTAAGCTTCCCGATCTCCTACATTCTCCAACACCTCATCTATGAACGGAGTAGGGAAAGGGTCATGTAGGAAAGAATCATTCAATTTCCTCAGGTTGACACATATCCTTATCCTTCCCTTCTTCTTCTCCTGAACTACCATAGGGATTACCCATTTTGATTCCTCTACTGGTTCTATGATTCCAGCTTCCAACATCCTATCAATTTATGCTTTCACTTTTTGTTTATATATTGGGTTTAGTCTATAGGGTCTCTATCTTATCGGTCTTGTCTCATATTTGAGAGGCATATTCATTTCACCTAGCTCTCCTGTTATGCCTTTCATCTCTGTGAATGTTGTTGGGAATAGGCCGTTGTACTAGCGCAATAACTCTGTTATGCTTTCCATTGTTTGATCATACCAATAATCTCCAATGCTGTCCATATTGGGATTCTCAACTGTCTTAATGTTGAATTTCTTCACCTTTATCGGCAAAAAAAATACTTTTGATTCCAGAGTTTGACCTTCCACTTATCTTTCACCTTCAACTTCCGCTATCTAAATGTTTTGGGGTCATCTTATTCTAGTGCTTCTTCATGCACATGGTAGCATGACAATAGTTATTTTACTCTCTTTATGTTCTGTTGTTGCTCTTCCATCATGAGTTCAACTTCCAGTTCTTTAATGAATATCACCCTTCTAATTTGTTTAAGTGTCGAGTCTATGTTGGGGTTCTCATGCTCAAATGAGAAAGTGACTGTAAAATTTTTCTTTAAAACTGTCTAGTCTGTAGTTTCTCTGCTTAATTTCTGGTCTATATACCAGTTTGCTGGAATCCCTTCTAATGTGTGAACAGAATTATGAGGGAATTCCTTTGGTGGTGTCATTCTCCATAGTGTTCTGCATTTCTCCAAGTGTTCTTCTGGTGCCCCATGTCCGTCATATTTATACAGTTGGTTGCTTCCCTGTTGTGCGCCAAACCTGATGCACAGTAACCACTTACATTGGTACCAATCCTTAACTGTCTCTTTGTGCACACCCCACCATTGGTATCCAAATGAAGGTACACAAATTAATGTTTTTCTTAATGAAAGACTCTGATAACGAATTGGATAAAATGAAAAATTAGGTCCCTCTCATGGAATTCATTAAAACTACACTTTATAAGGAAAAAGTTTAGAAACTACTAAGGTTTGATGAAGTTGAAAATAAATATGTAGTATGTCACGATATGAATCAAGGAAGACAAAATGGATCTCATTGTATATTTCATTGTTGATTAATGATAGGTTACTCCATAATTTTATTCTAAACTCTGGTGCTTCAAGTAAAGTTATGGCTTTGAATGCCATGAATTAGTTGGGACTTTAAATAGCATACCCATATAGGAATGTGTCTTCCATGGATTCTAAATAAATCAAAGTTCATGGGCTGATGAAAGATATCCAATTTAAACTTGTTGCCTATACTATTATCACCCTTTTGATGGATGTAGTCATTATTAATGTTCTATATGCATAGGGTATGTTTCTCTCTAAAATGTGGCTAGCTAGTTTGGGTGGAAGCATCTAATTGGAACTATCTTATGCTACCAACCCCATGGTTGATAATACATGTAACACACCCAATCCCTTAAAAGGTATTTTTAAGGAATGGGGCATCATAAATTTTCTTTCGTTAAACATCCCAGATCCTATGTCCTAGATCTTCAGCCTCTTATTCTCGTCAAGAGGTTTCCCACCACTGTTGTCACGCTCCAATCCAAGCTCTGGATCGAAAGTTATACCTTTCTGAAGTTCTGCGAGACTTATTGTCCCAAGGCCACGTGGCGCCCATGTGGAACCTCCTCACACGTGTCATCTCCAAGTTCCTACATCCATGATGGGAATTCCATCCACCTTCTGATCCAAAGGCGGGGCTCATTCCCCATTGAACACTTAAGTGAGGGGAGAATTCAACGTTCAACACTTCGGTGCTTAACACCTCTTTTCTGTTCTTCACACATATCTTCCAGAGTCCTGAACTCCCGAAGTTATAAAATTCCACCATGTAGCTTGGGCCTTCAGGACTTTTGGTCTCTTCGTGATGCCACACCCCAAATCCTCTAGAGTCCTGAAGTCCGAGACTCCCGGAGTCTCGATTACATCATCACCCACTTTGGCTAGGAGGGCACGTACTAGAGGCTGACACACGGTGAGGATCAGGGGTGACACGTGTCCTTAACGATGGATGATTGAGAAGGATCCTGAAGGATCCGAGGATCGATGGTCCACCTTACTTTGTCACTTCGACCTTTAGGGTTTTTTATGCTACAACAACTCCAGTCTCCCAAAGTGGGACTTCGCTGAAGTACCATATGCGAAAACCTTTGTTGGTTGATCAGGCAGTCAAGAAGGGTCATCAATGGACTCCCCAGATTAATGACTCACAATGCTTTGCAACTACGACATTTGAGAGTTTTGGAAATTGTGAAGTTTCAACACTCCCGGAGCTTCGAACTCTTGGAGCTCCGAAGCCAATAAGAGCTAGCTCCTTTCAGTCTAGCGCAGGGTTTCCAAACCCTGGTCATATGGGTCCTTTGAAGATTTTTAGGGGCCACAAATATTTAATTATCATCCAGGAAACTGCTAAGGCCGTGAGCATGAGCCCTCAAGCACATAGATGAAAGGTCTGGGGAATGCGCCCCCTTGTTTACACTCTAAGAGAGTTATACCTCCTGAGCTTACTGGTACCTTAAACGAAATGAGGGGACACTCCTTTTGTTTCTCCTAAATTTTAGAATTTAGAGAGTTATCCACTCCTATGTATCTGGTGTAGGATCTGTGCTCCTTCACACTACCTCTCTTGAGACTAACAAACTGCCTTATCTAGGAGTCCCAAAATGACTAGAAGTGTACACACGCACACGTTAAACTATGCCTAAGGTTGACAGACTCCCAGTTATTTTGTTTTAACTTAAGCCACTATAGGGCTTGATCATTTACATGTAAAAACCAAAACAATCATGCCAAAGATAAAGGAACACAATCCAACCATCAAGCGAACATGCACATCTCTAAACATTCACAGGATATCCAACTTTATTTCACATTTACAACTCAATTTACACAGAGTATGAGTATACTTATCTTTACAGGTTGCAGCCAACTCACCGACTGTGGGTGTGCACCTTTCCACCCAACCATAGGCTAAGGAGAATTCATTCTTAGCACTCTAGCCACCCCCATGCCAAGCCATGATATCATCAGGGAAATCTCACAGTTTCTTAGGGATTCTTTCTCTATCTCAGCTTCTGGTCAGGTTCTGTTCTCTGCAAACTCTTAGAGATCTCCTTCGTTGTCATTGCCTCGACGAGGTTTATCAGATGCTCTCTCAACATCAAGATGACATCCTTCTGTTCATCATTCCATTGGAGAGATCTACTCTTTCTCTTCTCTTTTATTCTTGTTTATGCCTTGCACGCACATCATTCCTTTAGAAGGTTATCCTTCCTATCCTGTTCCTTCTGTCAGAAGGAATCTTAGGTCAGTCTGGGTCTGCAAGACCCTGTGGTACTTCGAGCTGAACTTCTACAGCTAGACCATGCTTCCATTCATGGGGGTGGTTGATTTCTCAATCACTAGTCCTTTTTCATTAACTAATTTCTCTCCATGGGATATGGAGAGGGTTTGTTATTCCCACCAAGGGGAAATTTAGGGTCATACCCATAATAAACCTTCGCCATAGTTTTCCTCATTATTCCCTCTAGTGATATCATGTCTAGTACTTCAAGGCTTCAACCCCATAGTAAGCTATTGGAAATTCAAAAAATAATACATTTACATTGTTCCCATGCCACAACATGGTAATCCTAATTAATGATTAATTACAAGTTGGGGGAAACAAGGGTGTTACAATCCCCCCCTCCTTAAAATGGAACACCGTCCTCGGTGTTCTTTCTCAGTAACACATGTCATGCCTTTATCATTCAACCTCTTCATAAGTCTTGACCTTCTTTCTTAGTCAGGTCCTTTTTCAGACTCTTAACCTTCGTCACTCGTCTTCAATAATTCTTGGAAAACAAGCACATTAGTCATATTCTCATGCGAAAACATTTTACTGTTGTTCAAAATTCAAGAGGAAAATTTCATAATCTAGCATAATACTTATCTGTGCAGTTCATAGATTTGCATCCACATGGATTTCTTGTTATCTTGGCTCATTTTTTTTCCTTGACATACCCATTATGTGCATAATCCTAATCGACAATTTATAAAAATTATCAAAGTCTCCTCTTCCTTGCGGTGACTAACCCTCCAAGCCTAGGCTTAGGCATCCCCTTCTCTTCTATAAAGTCCGTCGAGCGATCCATATTGCCTTGCCAAGAATTTCTCGCACAAGAAGAGTTCTAGAGACTTCATTGAGCCTTACAGTTGAGGCATCCCTCCGGCTTGTGTTACCTCAACACAACATATTCCAGGCAATCATGGATTACCATAGGGTTCTCATGTCTCAACAAAAACCATTTTTGAGGCTTTTCAGTTTGACAGCCTTCATCTGTCCTTTCTGAACAAATCTTTTCTTCTCACCTGTATCACATGTATACAAAAATTCATGAGACATCATCATAAATTCTGAATTTCAAAATTTTATTGCAAATCTGTCACCTACAAATTTCCAATTCCACATTTTATTTTTCCAGATTTGTTCCACACAGAGAACAGATTCAAAAGCATGGGACTTTCCTTCCCATAGCAGTTTATCTCAGCAAGCAATTGGTCTTCCTTATGGGCTTACAATACTACCATATCCAAGACTCTTTCTTCCTGCAATTTAGTCTTTACACATCCAAACAAAGAATTAGTTTCTCATGTCTACACACACACACACACACATATTCTCACCACATTTAAAATGTCATCATAACATTTCTTAACCTGTGCATTCTAACAATTGCAAAACATGGAAGGAAACATCATCCCTTACCTATGCATCATTTCAGCTTACCAAAATTTCAAAATGTAATTCATATATTAATTGACTTTAATGAATGTGCCAACATTCATAGCCACATTTATACCCAATGCACCCTTGCATTGATTTCAAGTTTGCCACACTTTATGAGAAGAACTTTTCCATGGTGTGTTGGAGCTTAGCCAAGCTCTTCACCATATGGATTATTCATCTTTGTTCATTATTGTAGTCAGACTATGATTCCTGCTAAAGGTTGATCATGATCCCAAGTCAACACATATGAAACTATAAGTTTCTCTTGAATGCACCCAAGCATTCTTTCTTTGTTAGTAACCAAGGTGCCCACACTCATGGACACCCAAATTTTCTTTTCTTTGACATCCATACCATGTAAGTAAAATTTTGGAAGGTCCTCCTTCCTCAATGGAAGGTCCATTGTCTTCCTTTTATGCAAACATGCATTTCCTTGAAGCAATTCCATGCAATGTGCTAACTATGAACACCTTTATTCCAATAGAACCAGTCCCCACGACCATAGCATAACGCGAAGTGCTAAACTCTATCTTCCTTGAATGGCCTAGAGGAACTCTGTTTCCTCTCCATGCGACCGAGAGTTGCGACCTCAGCTCTATTTTTTTCGGGCACTGTCCTTTCAACTCTCATATGAAAGCGCTATGATCCTAGCTTAATCCCTTGTCTGCAAATCAATGGTGTAGATCTGTCTTCCCCCAGATCCAATGACGAAAAAATATTGCAGAACCTCAACTATCTTGCGGTTTAACTCTCCTCCTGATCTTTTCAATGAATAAGGGCCGTACGATCTACAAATGGATCCCAAACTCAAAAAAACTCTATATTGAGTTTAAATTACGGTTACAGGTCTCGACATTAACCCATGTGCATATGAAATCTCTGCAATGATCACGGACCATCGATCTTATCCCTCGATCGATTTTAAACCACACGATTTCTAGATAATAATAATTCCAACCCATAAGTGTTTGAGAAAGAATTCAGAGCTTCAATTTGCTAAATTCAACCACAGAACCCAATCATAGTACGAGTTTACATGACATTAATGCGTGGGTTTATTGTGGTTTCACCCCTGATCGTTCATAGATTGGTGGTTCAAAACAATTGTGGAACCCCAATATGCTCTCTCTTTAGCGGAGAGTTCAACCTCCGCAATCTGAAAAGTTCTCACTCGACTCTTTTAATTGGGGTCGTTGATCCTCCACCCCGACGAGATCAATGGTGCTGGTTGATTTCGGACCGTGAATTAGTACATTCATTAATTTGCCTTCGCGTTTCACAATGATCCTCAACCATCGATATAACCAAATGACTGGTGTTTTATCCATTAACTCCAGTGGATATTGAATTCAATTTGACAACTGAGATCGATTTTCTCTCTGATGAATGACTCACATTCATCTCCTCTGCCAAGTCCTTGGTTAACCTGATTCGATCATGGTTTTATTCTTGAATCATACTCTACTTGGGTATCCATGGCATATAACTACCTATCAAAATTTTGTGCATAACATTAAGGAAATAAAACATTTTCATACATGTCCTAGCATATCTTTATGCACTTCATCAAATTATCCTTAATGTTTCCATGAGTGCAGCACAAACAGATCTCGATTGTTTCTACAACAATACAACCATCATCACTATGGTGTCAAAACCTTTTACTTTCATCAATGTACCAACTTTCTCATCCCAGAGAAAACATAATACTTAGCAAGAAAAGAATTGAGGGCTCTCCCCTTCTTCTAATTCTTTCTACATCACCTGGGACTTTTCAACCTAGTTGAGTTATCTCTAAGGCCTCATTGCCTTCTCTTAATCATGGCTTCAACCAAGCCTATTCAGTCAAACATACTCATTTATTCATTTAATCATACTCAGGGGGTTTATTTTCCTTTTACCAACTGTACTGGTTTCCACAAATGCTCTTTTAATCCTACGACTCTGTTACACAATTAAGAGTTCTTAGGGTGAGAAAAGTGTTCCTCCTTTTCTCCCCCTTTACTTATGCAATCTACTTCTTATTGTGATCTTCCAACTCTTTTTTTGAGCAACCTTGATTAGGCTCATCCTAACTCTTAGGATACATCAACATGCTTTAATAGAAAATCCTTTTGTCCATAATGAATCATGAAACTATACATCCTACATGTTACCATTCAGTTATCGGAATGGTCAAAATTCATTATTAGTCTTCTATTCATTACATGACATTTTTCAAAATGTAATCCAAGATTCTTATATATATATATATATATATATATATATATATATATAAGCTTGTATCTCACTGCTTAATTCTCAACAGTCAATAAGGTTGTGACTTTGTTCTCCTAACAGAGTCTTCACACAGTTCCTCCACATGGAACTCCTTCAGCATGCAACTTCCTTATTGCATATCCTTCATTATCTGTGATAGTCCAACCTTGAGTTGGCTTTAGCTGGGTACCAAATATTTCATAAGGAATATAAACATGCATCTTTGGCATGCGTCCAAATTATGTATCCACACATATAATGGTTTTGTTAACTTACATCCATGATGTGCTTAACCATATGCATAATCATAAGCCTGTGTGTAGCTGCCATAGGTATATTTCACAGCCCACCTACATCTCTATTTTAAAATCAGTCAACTCATGAATGTTCACAATCATTCTCATGTGACCCTCAAAGGAAGAAACATTTTCCTCTTATCATGACAACAGAGCATCCTTGCTCGTCCACTCTTTCTTCTATTTATACTAGTCTTTCTTGAGGGAATGGAGCATGTTCCCCTTGAGCTATCATTCAAAAGAAAAAATTCATGACTCTTCAAAATGGAGTCAACCATGCATCCATGGTATTCACTTAATCTTGGCAAGTGAAATTCTTTCCTTACATATCACTCATCAAGGTAGCCATATTGTGCCTTTAGTATAAATTTATCATTACATTATGCATGTGCATCACTTGCACATTTAATATATTTCATACCTAATTGGTATTAATATCAATATTCATGTCAAGAAGCCTCACAATGCATTAAACCATGCATTCAAACACATACAAACCTAGCCAAACATTCATCATGCAAGCTCATTTCTTGCACCCTTTCCATCTCATACATGCACATGGACATATCGGACTTACAGATTCTCCTACAAGGATATTTCTTCCATCCTTATGAAAAACCTCATAGGGACACTCAACACTGAGCTTCCCTCTTAGTTGAGAGCTTGCAGTCATTCACAAGATATCCACCTGACAGTTTAACATACATAGTCATAACTATGTTTCCCTTTCTATGCGATAACAACTAGCAAGATAACACTCTTTTCTCAACTTTCATGAAAACATTTCCCACTCATAAATATAGTCTGGGAAATTATAACCATGACCAAGGTGATAAAACAACTAATCTAGCTTCCAAATGGTCTTGATCAACAGACCTTCCGATCAAGGAAATCCTTTTCTAGATTCCCTTCACTAGGGTCCAACTATATCTATATGGCTACCATCCACCACTGGATGTCAATCTGACCCATTGGGCTTCTAGAAGTGCCCCAATACTTCCTTTACCACATTTAGGATCAACATTTAATCAACCATTTTACCTTAATTATAATAAATTTTTAATGTCTAATAACATTTGGACTATTTCCTTAAAGCCCAAATGCAATTTCGAGTTATGTTACTTACTAAGTATTCTATTTTAGAAATCCAGAGTATCTTTAGGTCATAAATAGTGTTAACCATTACACCTAGAATTCTTCCTTCTGTTCAGTAACAATCAGGGACAAATATTAGTTTCCTATCCACCAAGCAAGGGAGTCTGTTGTGATTTCTCACTCAATCACTCTATATTTCTATAGCTCTGTTTATTATCTTTATTAGAAAAACCCTGCCCAACAATTCCTGTACCAAGAAACAAAATTCGTTTCTCAGTTCCCTTCGAAACCCGAGAGCTGTGGATGCTCTCCCTTTTCATAGAATGGTCACCAGATTCATTCCTCTAATCATGAGGGATTATACACATATACAAGTTTTAACCCTTCATTAAAGCGGTAATTATTACTGCTGAGGATCCTTTCCATCCGTTCACATCCAATTCTTGCTATTAGTTCCCATCAGCATAATCCCACTCCTGTAGGATCAACTACCATTTCCCAAACAAATGATAGGATTCCTTTTCCACAGACTAGCATGATCCAATCTCGTTGGGTAAATCCCAACTGTATTTTAATACACATCCTTCTACTCAAGGAATTTATGTAGAAAATTTATGTTTGGCAGTAATATTCTCCATAGGCTCATCTTTGTTGGATTACTAAGAGGGGGGGTGGATCAGTAATAGAGTAATTATAATACTTTTTCTTCAAATATTCCAAGTGTTATATCAATGTAGAATTATTATCCAATAGTGAGCAATAAGAAATGAACAATCACACACATACACAATACACCAGTGTTTTACATGTAAACCCAAATCGAGAGAAAACCACATAATTATTTTTCTTATATGTCTTGAAGAATTACATTCATTGGAGGCACCAACTTCCTTTGTTTTTCAGCTGCAACTGGAAAGAGGCTCCAACCCCCTAGTTTCTCAGGCTACAACCTGAGGGAAGCTCCAACTCCCCAATTCTTTGGCTACAACCAGAAGGAGGCTACAACCCCCTATGTTTTCTAGCTACAACTGGAAGGTAGCTAAAACCACCTTTCGTTTCCTCGTCCAACCACCCTGAAGTAGAAGTAGAATGATGGAACCACTGTCACACTATCACTATGAGATATACCGCTGTAAACCTGTACCAATAAACATGAACCATGCATCAACCATGCATCAACCTATACCTTAACCTGCAATCAACCTGTACCATAAACAAGTGCATAAACCATGCACCAACCTGTACCATAAACAAGTGCATCAACCATGCACCAACCTATACCAAGCAATCTGTATACACCTCATGTGTGTGCCAACTCATCAAGTAGGTATCTCAACCATGTACCCAAGTTGTATCTAAACCAAAATCCCTCATCAATTTCATCATCCAAATATGATTTATAACTCTGTAATAGACCTGGTGTATATGATCACATACCTACAAACCTTCCTTAACTTTAAACAACAAGAGAGTAGCATTTACATCAAACTTTTCTTTAGTCTCACATGACTAGTTTTGGATTAGTCAACAACCCTAACTTGAAATAATCATAACTTTGTACCTGTAATGAATAAATATCTGAAACTGATACACAATTTTCTTTAGTGTGTTTTATTCAATTCCTCCAAGTGTCGCTACTTGGAACCTCTCATAAAAGTAGTTATAAGAAGAGTGATATACCTTGCTGAATTCTGGCTTATTCTAGAGAGCGACCTTGTAGAGCATGCCCCGCACGAAATATTTGTTGAATTGATCTGAAACTATTAAACATCATACTAAATAATGTACTCTAACAAACATAATTAGTCTTACTAGAGTTGGATCTGTTATGAATAAGTTATGATGCTTTTATCCGAAACACCTATTTTTGACTAGTTTCAAGACTAGCCACAAACCCTATTTTCCACGGAGTGTAACTCCACAAATGAAATGAACCACAAGATTATTTTTTACCACAGATAATTGGATATGTTTCCTCAATGGCATATCAATTCCGCGGTTTGACTCATTCTATGAAAAAATTTATTACGAAAATGGTGAGATGACCTGTAAATATCGTACCTTAGAAAGCATCATCAAAACAATTTATCCTTCCTTGAATTCCGGCCTTCTTTTCTTCACCTTCCCTCACAAATTCAGCTTATATATCCTTTGGTTACCTCATACACCTATAGGTATTAAATATTCTCAAGTGTGTCTAAAACTAGAGAGCCTTGCCTCTTATTTCTACTCTCCAAGTAGCTTCCTTAAAAATATCTTCTAGGTCACTTTGCCCACTTTCTTTATTTTAAGGTTAACCCACTTCTAATTTCTCCATTAAAGTTAGTATTTAAATAATTTATTTTGTATTCACTTTGAATTATAGTACACTCATCAATTCACTTTATTATTTACCTTCTAAAAACTCTTAAACCACTTTGACTACTTTGACCTTTTGGGGCTTCTAGATGACATAAGAGGGTCCTCCAACTTCGTAAGGCCATAACTCTCAAACCATGAGGAGTTATGTGATGTTCCACATACCACCAAAAATGGAATGACATGTACCATCCATATAGAATAGTATTACCTGAAAATATATCAAAACTCATACCATTATCCATCAAACAAACTTGGATCCATTACTCAAACCTTGGTTCTCTAACTTCTCATGGCCATAACTCTCTAACCGTGAGGAGTTATGTGACGTTCCACATACCACCAGAAATGGCATGAAAAGAACTATCCATATAGGATAGTTTCACTGAAAAATTGACTGACCTTCATCTCATTATTCCACAAATAAGCATGGTTTCTCTAACCATACTTCTAGGATAACTTAATCCGCAAAGCGTCTTCCCGTGAGGGATTTCACCATAGGGGGACCACTTTGGAGTTCATCCATTTATACTTATTATCAACCATGACAAGAAAATAACGAGTCATCTTTACATCAAACAATCTTGGGTCCATTACCCAAACTTTGTGCTATGGGGCCTTCTTAAAGGGTTGACATCAATGACAACCAACCTTAATCAACAATATCCCCCTTTGGCATTGATGGAAACATTCTGATGCAATACTGAAATTATATTACTGATGCTCCCCCTGGAACCATCTCTCTGTCCTTTGCTTTTGATAAATCTTCTCCCCCTAGAACCATGCCTCTGTCCTCTGCATCTGATAAATCTCTCCCCCTTTGTCATCAATGGAAAATGTATATTTCCATCTGGGGCTGCTCCCCCTGACTGAATTGTCTTCTTATGGTGCTTCCTCATGTACATCTAAGAAATATAATATAAGCATTCAAAGGAATTCATTTTGGGGTAGAAATAACTTCAAGTCTCTGGCGAAGATACTCAAAGGATTCCCATGGAAGTGGTTTTGTAAAGATGTCTGCCACTTGTTCTTTTGTGCCCACATACTCAACTCTGATGTTCTTTTCTGCAACCTATTCCCATAAAAAGTTATACTTGATTGGAATGTGCTTTGTCTTGGAGTGCATCACCAGATTCTTTGAGATATTGATGGTGCTTGTATTATCACAATAGATTGGAATGGGCTCATCATACTCAACCTGTATATCTGTCAGAGTTTGTTTCATCCAAAGAACCCATGTACAACATGATGCTGCTGCAATGTACTCTGCCTCGGCTGTAGATAAGGATACTGATGATTGTTTCTTGCTTAGCCATGATACTAAACACTCACCCAAGTAGAATGCTACTCCACTGGTGCTTCATCGGTCATCAATACAACCTTCCCAATCTGCATCTGTGTAGGCAATAAGTGATAGATCCTTTCCTTTTGGATACCATAATCCAAACTCTTTTGTTCCTTTGAGATATCTGAAAATCCTCTTCACTGCTAATACATGTGATTCCTTTGGTGCTGCTTGAAATCGTGCCACCTTTCCAACTTCCTACATTACATATGGTCTGGATGTTGTCACATATAGTAGGTTGCCAATCATTGACCTGTATTTCCTTTGATCTGTAGACTTCGAATCATCATCTTTGCTCAACTTGCAACTGGTTTGCATGGGAGTGATAACTGGTTTGCAATCTTCCATACCGAACCTTTTTAGCATTTCTATCATATACTTGGTTTGAGAAATAAAAATTGCTTGGTTGCTTTGGCATATCTGAAGTACCAAAAAGAAGGATAGTTCTCCAAGTAACGACATTTCAAATTCATTCTGCATATATTTTGCAAATTTTTGGCTTAACCTGTCATAATCACTACCAAAAATAATATCATCAACATAAACTTCAATTAATAAAATATTACCTTGACTTACCTTGATGTAGAGGTTGTTGTTTGCACTTCCTTTTCTGAACCCTTCCTGTTGCAGATACTTATATAGTCTAGAGTACCATGCTCTAGGAGCTCGTTTTAGACCATATAAGGAATTCTTTAATTTACACACATAATTTGCAATTTCTGACCACTGAAATCCTTCTGGTTGTTCAATGTAGACTTCTTCTTCAAGATCCCCATTCAGAAAAGACGATTTTACGTCCATTTGATACATTTTAATATTTGTGGAACATGCATAAGCTAAATTAAAATGGATTGCTTCCATTCTGGCAAATGGGGAAAATGTCTCTTCAAAGTCGATTCCTTCAACCTGTGCATATCCTTTACATACCAATCTAGCTTTGTTCCTTGTAACCTATCCATATTCATTCAATTTATTCCTTAAGACCCACTTTGTGCCTATCACATTCTTATTCTTTGGTCTTGGAACTAGTTCCCAAGTGTCATTTTTCTCTATTTGATCCAATTCTTCATCCATGGACTTTTTCCAAAATTCATCCTTGTTGGTTTCTTCAAAACAATTTGGTTCAATTGTAGATGAGAGTGCTAGGTGTGTTTGTTCTGGTGAGCAGATTTTTCTTCTAGTCTCAAATCCTGCATCTTTGTTTCCAATACTCTGTTCTGAGGGATGATTCTTCTATACTCGTTTACTAGGTGTCTTTGGAGGCACTTGCTGAACTTGCTCTTCTGCTTCTGTCAGATTCTCTTCATCTTCCTCTTCTACTTCTTTTTCATCTTCTGCTTCTTCTTCTAAGGGTTGTTTCATTGATTCATTTTCTTCTTCCTTTGATTCTGGTCTGCTTGTTTCATCAATTGTCACATTGATTCTTTCCACAACTTTGTTCAATCTTAGATTGTAACACTTGTATGATTTCCTTGTACTTGAGTCACCAACAAGTACTCCTTTGTCCACGTGAGAGTCAAACTTTCCCATTTTTCCATCTTCTCTTTTGATATAACATTTTCTTCCAAAAACTCTGAAGTTCTTTACATTTGCTGGTCTTCCTTTCCATAGTTCATAAGGAGTTTTTTTAGTGTTGTTTCTGAGAATCACTTTGTTTTGAATGTCAACTGTTGTATGTACTGCCCATGTCCAAAAAATATCTGTCAATTTTGAATCCATTAGCATTGTTCGATCCATTTCAAAAGATTCTGACTTATTCTTGAGAAAGAAAACTACAATCATTCTTGTATAATATTCAACTAATAACATAAAGTATTTCTCACCTTTTAATCCCTTTGTTCTAGTTGGTCCAACTAGATCGGTATGCACAATTTCCAGTGGTCTTGTTGTTGAATATTCCTTTGATTTGAACCTAGTCTTTGTTTTCTTTCCTTGTTGACAATGCTTGCATAAAGTGTTGGTTGGTTTCATGATCTAGGGCATTTCTCTGACTGCTTCTCTTTTGCTGACTTTGACAAGGTTATCAAAATGTATGTGACCCATTTTCTGTGCCATAACCAACTTTCATCTATCCTAGACAACACTTTTCATTTCCAATTTCACTTAACACATATATGTTGCTTGAAGTTCTTGCAGTTGTAGTGACCAATTTCCCTGAAACTTGTTTTCTTATCTCACACTTTTGTGAATATAAAGTAACTTTATGACCTTCGTCACACATTTGACTCACACTTAGAATATGATGTTTCATGTATTCTACTAGTAGAAAATTTTCTTCCTTTTCATTCTTGTTCCCAATTCAGATTGTGCCTTTTCCAATGATTTTGGCTGAATTATCATTTCCGAAGGAGACTGATCCATATCTTTCCTTTCGTAATGTAAGAAACTTGTCTCTATCACATGTCATCTATTTTGAACACCCACTGTCAACAAACCAACTATGTTTCTTCTGCTTATCTTGTAGAGCGATTGTGCATTCTTCATTTCTATGCTGATCTTGCTTTCTTATCCATGTCATTTTCTGAGCTCCCTGTCTGTGACTGTTGTTATTCTGTTGAGTTTCTTTAGGAGGGACCGTCATTCTACAATCTTTGGTCACGTGTCCAAAATTGTTACATTTGTAACATTCCACTTCAATGCTCAAGGATTCAAACTTGTTGTAACTTATTCTCCGTGTTTCACTAGGCCTTCTTGAATAGCCCCTTTGTGTATGAATCTCAAAGTTGTTATTGTTTCTGTTGTTAGCTCTGCAATTCACAACTTTATGTCCAAAATTATTACATGCATAACATAAACCAAAAAATATAGTTTGATACCTGGGAGTTGAATATCTTTTGAAAGGAGGTGCTCTTATAAATCCTTCTTCTTGAGGCCTATCTGTTTGTTGTTGATTTTGAAATCTGACTCTTCTCGGTGGAGGAGTATCCCTGTAATCTTCCTTGTATATCCTTCTATCCCCTTTGATTGTTTCTGCATAGATTTTTGGATATGTTTCTTGCTCTGATGTTTTAGAGCTTGATTCCTTTTCTGTCTGATCGTATCCAAGTCTGGTCTTGTTAAGATGAGATTTTTGACTGCTGATAATGTCATCCAAAACTTTTGAGCTATTCTGCATATTTTTTGAATATCCTTTCTTAGTGTGACAATCTCTGCTTCCAAGTTTCCAATGATTCTGTCCTTTTCTTCTAGATTTTCTTTAAGTGTTTCTTCAATTATTTTATCTTCTTCTATTTGAACCTTCAATTTTGTGATCATTTGTTCTAGTTCTTGAGTATCTTTTTTCTTGTCTAGTTTTGCTTGTAGTCTCTTGTTTTTCTTCTTTTCTCTTATGATAACTTCTATGGCACACATTAATTCTTCTCGATAGTCAATTTTTGCCTCTTCAATTTCTTCTTCGACTTCTTCATATTCCTCTTTGGCTTCTTCATATTCTTCTTCAGAGTATTCTTTGTCAGAGTCTTTTACTGCCATGAATAGAACTCTTCCTATATCACTGTCACCAACTTCATCTTCATCTGATGATGAGATGTCTTCTTTGGTGCATAAGATTTTCTTGAAAACTTTGTTTATAGTTCTTTTTGTTGCCTCCCTTTCATCACCTAAATGAGAAAAATAAGGATGCTTACAAGTCCAATTGGGTTAGCTAGACAAGACAACAGTGAATGCAAGAGTTAGAAACATCAAGCATGATAAATAAACAAAAGACTAAGCTAATAACAATAAAAGAAACTAAACTAAGGTGTATAAATATATTAGGATAAAAAATAAACAACATTCATGCCACCAATGGATATGATTGTATTAGTGGGAAAACACCAAGAGAAAGGGAGAATTATGGGTCCCCTCTTCCTCCAAGGGAGGGCTCTTGAACCCCCAAAGATTGAGCTCTTCTTACAAATAACAAACTAGAAGGAAATGGTGAAGAAATCCAAAGCTCATTCACTCAAGACGTGATGTGAATAGCTCAATGAAATGGTGCTTCTATGATCTTGATGAGGAAAGAGGATCCTCCAAGAGAATATAGGCAAGATAACAATACAAATGAATTCCTTGAAATATAGTGAACCCATGACCTCTTTTTATAGCAAATCTTTGAGGCATTATTCAACTAGTCTTTAGTGTGAATAAGGGGCTCTTTAGGGAACCCTTAGGTCTTTGACCAACACCCCACTCGGATTCAGCTCAGATTTGGTTGTCAAATCGACTTGGGAGATGAACCAAAAGTGGTTGGAAGGCCGACCAAAATCCTAAATGCGTTGTTCTAAGGTGTTCGAGTCTTTTTTCTTCTAGAGTCGCACATCGGATGCATATGCGCTTTTTCGGAATTTTTCGACTCTCGCATGTGCGCACGCTTCCTTTGTATCCTTAGTGTATGCTGATTTTATAACCAATTGTATAGTTTTTTGCCCTTTGGAAATGCATTTTTTGGGCCATGGATGAACTAATGGGTGTTTGGAGATGATGGATTCCTGTAACCATTTGCAGACGAAATTTCAGTGATAACAGATGCCCCTGATGTATGAGGTTAGGAGCATATGTATAGCCAACATATATCATTGTTTTTTCTACTGAGAGTACCTGTGTAAGAAATAATGTTGAGGGGAGTTTCAAGAGTGACCCATTGGAGGGAGAGGGGAACCTGTAGGACCCAAACCTTTCGCAAGATGTGGAAAAAATAAAACTGTGTACAAACAAGGAGGGCATGCCCCATGCTCGTGTCATGTAACTCAAAAATGTGTAATACAATAACTGAAAATGTGTGTTGGTGTAGATCACTACAATGCCCTCGGGGGTGTGTTGATAATGGAAGAGGACAATTTTGATGGTGAAAAAACTATGACAAGAGGCAATGACACCTATAAGAAGTGTCAAAGATTCGCATGCATTGATGGCCTAACAATTTTTAGAGGTCTTTGACAAAGATAAAACAATTTCAAATAGTCGCAAAGTAAGACCCAACGTAGAATGAGATGGTGTTGAAGTTGAATTCTATGGGGGTCAATGGTAGCAGAGAGAAAATATGGTTCTCCCTGTGCCATCTGGGACTCCTCATTGTAAAGGTAATGAGAGTCAAGATATTGTCACCCGTCTGGAAATTGTGTTGATGTCGACAGATAGGGAGACTTGACTCTAAGAAGAAAAGGGATTCATGAAATCCACTGGATGATATTAGGAACTGATGAGGTACATTGGCGAAGTCAATATGTGGTGAGAGTCAAGACTACCCTTGGTTGGGGATGTATGTGAAGTATGAGTGGCATCAACCGTGAAACTTGATCCAGTGTCAGGGGGATGACTAGACATGGGTTAAGTTGTGCCAGAGGTGGGACAAAGTGGACAAACTCAAAGACCAGGGGTACATTGACTGAGAGATACTCGGGGTTTTAAGATGATGTCAATAGGAGTAGAAGATAATGAATGCCCCAACCAAGGGCGACATGGGTTGCTTTTGCCAAAAAAATAAGGCCGCCAAGGGGGACGACAAAAACCTATGTAAATGTTGTAGACAAAGGCCTTTTACAATTACCAAATGAATAAAGAATCAGTTGGGACAAGTGTACAGATACAGAAACAGGTGCCCTAGTGTAAGATGGCTTGGTCGGTGAAGGTTCAAGTAGCTGTGGAAAACAGTTGGAGGGTGTGGGGCCCCATAGGTGGGTTTCTGTATTAGGTAAATGAGTGGAGGAAAATATGCAGATGGGCAAGATGATGGTGGATGAGATGGAGGGATAATGATACTGTGGAAGTGCAGTCAAATGTGAATCCTAATGAGATTACATGAGAGTCCGTTATGGGGAAGCTAGCAAAATGAGGAGAATGAGCATGAGGCTGAATCGCGAGAATGAAAATACTATTAGGACTCCCAGCCCTAGGGGGTGAAAACAACATGAGTTTCAAAGTGGCATAGGGGGCTACGATGGAGACAAATCATGTGGGAGAGAGTGCTACCAGTTGAAAGTAATGAAATGCAACGGAGGTGTAAGTATTGGAGAGCCGGATGAGGGGACCCTAGAGGCAAATATCGGAGGGTGTGACTAGGAGATGCAATTGATATTCAGAGGTAATGATTACATGCCAGTCTAAATCATATACCTGAAAGGGATGTGTGTTGAGTTGTGATGACCAAGTACCTTCACATATTAAAATTGAATACCCGACGTGAACAATATATGAAGATAAAGAACATATAACAGTTATGTGATAATTTTGAACATGAGCATGTGTACCTAGGCGTGATGTGAGAAAAATGCTCCCCGAGGACCAAGGATGGATGGTGACCCAGGGAGTGTGACTGTGTAGGCGGTGGGATCCTGATCCTGTGGCTAAAGATGGATCAAAAAATGGACGCTTGGAAATTTTATCCATGTTGCCTTCTTCAAAAGCGTCAGAGGCATGGATAGGGTTATTGAACCAATCTATATGCCCTGATGGGAGAAAGTCTTTGGTTTCGATTGCATATATGGATTTTTGGTTAGGAGGCACAATGGATTCCTGTGAATGAAAGAGAGTTCGGTGATGGAGTGAATCCCATGGGAAATCGGGGATAGTTAATTCCTTAAGGATGTCTTTGTGGTAGTGGAACTATCGAGAATATAGAGGGTCAAGGGGAGTAACGTTGGTGTCTGTCACCATGTGGTTGTCTTTTGGTGGTGATGATGTAGAGGGGATGACACAAGGGGGTTGCAATGGTTCGCTCGACATAAACCAAATATCAATATATTATGGGTTGAAAATAGTAGTCAGACGTAATATTTTCGTGGGGAAATGAGTTAGAGAATTGGGGGGATTTGGGGGAAAATCCTCCTCTAGGCTATCTATGAACCATGGAGGAGTGGGAAGTCCCTCGGGCTCAGGGGAAAATATATAAACAATATTGAGAGAGGGAGTAGAGGGAACTACTGGTGTCACCAAAGGTGTGGTGATGGGGGGATTTTGAATAAGGGCCAGTTGACGACGCCTGTATTCAATAATCGTGGGACACTGGTAGGTGAAGTGATCTAGTGATTTATAGAGGCAGCAAGGACATCTCATCCATTCATTGAATGAGGTCATGACATAGTGGATGTCAGTGACATGTGTTTGAGGTGATGTGGATGGAGGGGGTTCTTGTTGAAAGCTTTGGTGTACTGCTGCTAGTGTCTGCCGAAATTGAGGTAGCGTCGGGAAATGGTGGGTGTAATGGCCATACTTTGAATAGATGGTACATGAGAATTTGGTTCGTAGCCCTTTGCTACCTGTAGTAGGGGATGCAATGGTAGTACTAGGTGAACTGGAGGAAGTGACAATTGGTGTCGTTTCCTGAGGGAGTTTAATTAAATTGCGTAGCTCAGGGAGAGACAGGCATTTATTAGTGGGGTGTCCATCTTTCTCACATAGTGTGAAAGGAGGCTAAACTTGTGGGGGAAGTGGAGTTGTAGGCTCTTTCTTCTTCCTTCTACCCCCAACTATAGCAGTGGTGCTAGTGAGTGGGGGTGAGGGTGGTGTGGTTGGAGTAAGTATTGGAATCTGCATCGAGATTCCTTCTGTTTGGGGAAGGAGGGATGGTCGGGGGACCATCACAGGTGGATGTAGATACCATACTGGAATTTTCAGCACCATATTGGGAAGGGTGAGCATTGTGGCTATCTGGAAAGATTGTATGCCTGGTGGGGGGTAAAAGAAGGGGATTTGAGTAATGTCTTGGGGGACTGTCTCCCAAACTAGGATGTGGCCCTGGGGGAGGGTAAAGTCAAGAACAGGTGGAGCTGAAGAGTTCTCAGGGGATTCTTGAGGAAGGAGTTTTGCGACAAGTGGGGCATCAAATAGTAGGGAAGCCTTTGTGGGAGGAGGGGTATCTTCAGTCTCTATTCCATTGGATGAGATGATACATAATTGTGCTAAGGGATGTATGAGTGATAGTGCTCCATGGTATGTCCCTAGCAAGGATGGGTCTTTGAAAATTCTGGGACCCATCTCAATGAGTGGGTAGGCATCAAGATTAGTGTTGACAAAATGTAAGATGTTATTGATGTTGGAGGAAGGGTTGGGATCATAATGTGATACTTGGTCGATGGTGATGATATTCCCATTGTGGGGGAACATCATTGTGCGGAACACATAAGAGGACACAACCTTCATAGCGTACATGTAGCTATGTCCAAAAAAGATGTTTTAATCGAACGGGGCATCGATAGCTTCAATGTTGATGACGATAGTCTTCCCCCCTAGTTCAATGGGGACATTTTGAAAGATCTCTTAAGGAGAGGATGGTCATCCATCATAATCTCTCAGAGTGATGGAAGAGGGTATGATCTTGGGGGAGCCAAGTTTCTGCCATATGGTTTTGGACATGATGCCTATGGATGCACCTTCATCAATGATGCAACGATGAATTGTGATGTTCCAGATTTTAACCGGTATTTGGAAAGCTACCAGAGCGGGGAGCCATGGTTCCCCACTATCAAGATCAGAAGTGATGAGCCGAGTCTCGGTAGGGTATACTTCCCCCAGGGAATAAAGTAATGACTTCTGTTGAGTAGGACAGGTTTGAAGGACTTCTAAAACTGACATGGCAACAAGTGATTGTGCCAAGTCTTCGACCAAACTATAATTGTGGGCCGCCCTATCCTGAGGGTTGTTGACATTCCATCATAATGGGATGCGAGGAATATGAAGGGGTGTTTCAGTGTTAGGGATTGGAATCATCAAAGGTGCTCCAGTTGTGTCTGGAGCTACTTCTGAGGTAGTGGGAGTAGAATCAGGGGATGCGCTGTATTGATGACTGTGCGTTTATAGAAGAACTTCTTCCTTGCTAGTGAGGAGGATAGTGCGATCTGCATAAGTACCCGTGTTGGGATATTGTCCCATCTGTGGTGGGGGAAGGATGCATCTCCTGTTGGGTGTTCAACACCCCTTGGTGTGGAATAGGGTTTTGCAGCACGCCTGGGGGTGGTTGTTGCACATATTGTTGTGGGGCCAGCTGAGGGGCAGGCAATGCTGGGGGATGCAGTCCATTTCCAGATTATTTCATCCATTTAAAGTCAATAATTTGAGGGAAATGCTGAGTATAATGGACATACTCACCACAAAGGGTAGAAGGGAAGTTTGTCTGAAGATTGTTGTTATTCTTCCCTTGGAATTTTTTATTATTACCCCCTTGGGGGTTCTAGGTCGCCTGATTCTGGTTGCCCCCAGTAGGTTAGTTTTGTTGGGGGTGATTCCCTCCTGGTCATGAATTATTGTTGTTTTGGTTTTTTCCTTTCTTTTTGGAATTATTGATTGATGGTTCGGATTTCCGTATTCAGTTGTTCGAAATTGTGGACTTGCTGAATGGGAGAGGGCTGAACAAAGTTAACCCCAACATGTGGTTGTCCTTGTGGAGAAGAAATGAGATGGGGAGGACCAGGAAATGTGAAGAACATATTATGTTATTGCAATGATCCGTAAGGTACATAGGAAGGCATGGAAATTTCACTAATGCTTAGGGTGTAAGTAGAGGTAGAGTTGTTTCCAGAAATCGGTTAAACAACCAGGCGCATCATGGGTGCCAGCGGGGGTCCACTTATGGGTGGAGGGAGGGAAACAAGGTATGGTTGTTGATAAGGGGGCGGAGGATAATAAGGGGGTCCTCCATATACCGATAGATATTGAGGTGTTCCATACATAGGTGGTTGTTGGAGGTGTGGATTATGGTGTGTAGTGGTACCAATCAATCCATCTGTGGAGTGAGACTTCCTAGGTTTTTCTTGGCTGAATGGCACGGGTCTCGAGGCATCAGGTAGTATCATATATAAGTATCCCAACTTTGAATAAATGAGTTCGAACTATTGATCCTTGCTAATGGCTTCTTGTTTAGACTGGGGGAAGGTGGCAACCACATCCTTGGAAAGGAGGGAGACAAGTGATTTGAGAAACCAATTGAGGCATTTTTGCTTGGTGGCTTCAGATTTGCATAGACTACGTCACCGATGCCATTCATGAATGTGGTCAGCGATGTGTGTGGCAGAGATTTGTTTAAACTCCGAGAGTAGTTTGAGACCATTGTCATGATGGATTGGTAGTTGAAAGAAGGTCAAAAATGCTTTGGCCAAAGATTCAAAGGTCACATGGGACCAAGATTTTTCTTCTACATACCACTTGGCTGACGGGCCAGTGAGTGTGTGTTGAAATAATATCAAGTGGACGGAGTTGTCCATGATGCTGTTTGAAGAGCACCATAAGTGGACGGTCATGATATGGTTGGCCGGGTTGTCTCCCGCTTTTCCTTCAAACTTGGGGATGTCTGAAGGGAGTTTGGTAGGCATTATAGGCCATGTGGGGTCATGAAATATAGGATCATTGGTGAGTTTAGTCAGATCCGGTATGTTGAGGGAAGCCAAGTTGTTACACCTCAAAATTAGTCACTTTGATAGTGTCGCAAGTGTTGTCATTACGAGTGTTGTAAGTGTCGCATCTTGTCCGCAAGTGTTGCATCTTGATTACAAGTGTTGCAAGTGTCACAAATAGTATGATGCCATCTTTCCTATGTCGTTCCTCTAACGACATCACAAAGACACTTAAGACACCTCAAAGGTTGGTTTGGAAGAAGAGAAATCATTTTACAGGAGGTACAATCCTTTTGACATTGATAAAACCACTCAAAAACTAAATTTTGGAGAGGAGCGCTCCCCTACCCACTGTCAAGGAGTGTTGGCGCTCCTTGAGCCTCTTTGGGGGAGTGTTTGAGCACCCTGTGCACCCTTATGGGGGAGCACTACCCTCTTTTTAGCAAATTCTTGGTTTGTTGAGGCAAATAAGGGAAGAATCCCTCAATTCCTTAAGGTAGTTAGATTTGAATAAATGGTCAAGGCATGATCTTAGGGGAGATCCTCAACTGAAGGAGAGGAATCCTCAACTCATCCCAAAGATCTCTCAAGTTGTTGGACATCTCCAAGGTTATATAAGGAGGCCTTCACATGGTGAAAGGAACAATGGAGATTGAGAATTACATCAAACCTATGATCTCATGAGTGATATGTCATCAAATCAATCAATGGATATTGATTCAGCAAAGGGGCTGGACAAGGAGAACTGGAAGAGGCTGCTGCACCTTCATTCAAAGGATTGTAAGCACTTTTACTTGTTCTCATTAAATAATCAATTCTTGGCCTATTTCTTTCAAACTTGTGCTTGTTCCATATGATTTTTTCTACAGTAGATGGATCTATGATTGAGCTAATCTCAGTAGAGTAGGAAGTCCATTGTATCTTTGTTTGTCTTACAGGATCTATCAGGGAGATCAAGATCTAAGCTCAACTAGGACTTTGCAAGGACAAATGTCGCTAATAAGGTACATATCTTTCTCCTTCTCTTTCATTCATTAGCTTGATAGGATCTAAAACAAATTCAGTGTCCATGTTAAGCACTTTATGTCTTGGCCTTAGAAGTGTAGAGACCAAGAGGGAATCCACCATAAAATCACACAGGGGTTACAAACGAGGTCTCATTCGGGTGAGTTACAGAAATTATCCCTCCATGGTTCAACTGTTTGTAGTGGTCGGATCATATATTGGGGGTAACTTGAAGGTGTACCCATGATTATGTGTGGGAGGCTCTCGAGTTGATTTCAGACTTGTTATCCTGCCCATACGTTTGGATCAGACTGTTGACTGTACCTGCCTAGGGGCTGACTGCGAGTTGGTGCCCTTAGTTGCCATAATCCTTAGGTACTTACATGAGGTGACGGTGAAGGGAAGTCTCACTGTACTTGGAACAAACATTGGTCAAACTCACTTGGGCTCCTTGGAGGGTAAATCCATAATTACTACGTGGAAGCTTGCACTAAGGTGAAAGTCCATTAAGCAGGTTACCATTGTAACTGTTCCACCATATCCTAGCCCCTTCTTGACTTGATCACGCGATGTTGGATTTCATCACCAACTAGTACGATCATCGAGAGAAGTTTTGTTTGCTTGGTTTTGATTCCTAGATTTTATTAGCGTATGCTATTTCTTTTTGTCAGTTGGCCCTAGATTTTCAGCATGTACTGTTATTCTCCAAAATTGAGCCTGTAGATGATAAAGGTATTCGCCGATCGCGTAGGATGCAAGGGATGCCTCCGGAAGGCTACCAACTCTTACCTCCTAACCCTCCAGAAGACAACTATCGTGGAGAGGTAGAAAATCAATCTGACGCTGGGAGTGTTGTTACTCCTCCGTTAGACAATCAAGAAGGAGATTTGGTTACGGTTGAGAATCCTACTCCTCACACTACATATGTGGCAGTAACCCCTCTTGAACCAATTTTTCTTCGTTTGGACTCCCTTGGGAACATCATAGACGAAGAGGTCCCACAGTTACCTGCGAGAGATTTTACTGAGACATATATGGGATCCACAGAACCAACCTTCAGTGATGAGTATAGGACTCATGTTCGTCCTACCACTGCAGTAGATACAAATCCCACACCTTCTCATTCTGTATGGAGGACTTCATTAGGATGCGATCTCTATGATCATTTTGAGTCCTTTCGACAACCCTTTAATCCCCATGACACTCCTGTTGAAAGTCGACCATCTGGTCAAACTATGAATCACCCCATCATTCAGGTCATTAACCCTACTGTTGGATCAGCACAAGTCTATCCTAATGCTGGACTCATCACCTCTACTTATTCCCAAGGCACTTCAATCCCTACCCCCACTTTTACAAACTTTCACTCTACAACTCCACATGTTCCACATGATCCTGCCGGGACATCTTTGCACCAGAGAATGCAGACCCTTGCCATCCAAATACAACCGGATGGAGGGAAACCACCATCTAGCAGACCTTTCCTTCCTGGAGGACCACCATTCTATGGAGGACCTACCCCTCCTGGGGGAAATCCCCCTTTTCATGCTCCTCCTGGAGGCAAACCTCCCTTTGCCAGTCATACCCCGGTCATTAATCCACCGTTGGTAGGGGGGCAACCTTCATTTGCTGGAAACCCTTCACAATCCTAGGGAGTATCTTCAGGAGGCACTTTTACCCAACCCCACATTGGGGGGCACTCATATCATAACCCACAAGGAGGAGTCTCAAATCTTGTTCCTTCTGGAACATCTTATGGACAACCTTATCCGGGCAGCATCCCAAATACCACCTGGAGTCCTCAGGGACAAAAACCTTATCCTCCTCATGGGTCTAATGTGTATCCGCCTCCAGGATATACTCCTTACCCTCCTCAAGGGAAAAATGTTTATCCTCCTTATGGGCAAACAAATCACCCAGATTATAATGCTCATAACCCACCGGGTTATGCAAATGTTTCTCAGCCATCATCGAATCTTGCTTATCCTGGCCAGCAACAACCATATGTAGGAGGACCTACTGGTTATAACTATCCACCTAACCCATTTTATGGTCCTACTGGTGTTCCTATGCCACACCAGTATCATCCGCAAATTAACCGACCACTACCTTTCCTTGCGACTCTGGATCTCCCAGACTTGTCTCGGTTAACTAATGATCCTATTTTTTCAGTCATTGGTTTGGCCAGTTATTCCAACTAAATTTCCTTCTGATATTCCAAAATTTGACGAAAAATATGGAGAAGATCCAAATAACCATGTGACGAATTTCCATTTGTGGTGTTCATCAAACTCCCTCATGGATGATTCTATACATTTGCGTCTTTTCCAGTGAACACTTACGGGCTCTGTAACAAAGTGGTATATTGAACTACCACGTGCTTCTTTTCATGATTTCAACTCCCTTGCCATGTCTTTCCTCACGCACTTTCAACTATGAGATGGGTACTGAACTCTTGACCTCCCTTCTTCAAAATGACTCTGTGCATATCTCTGACCATATTCATGAGTGGAGATGACGACGAAGAATGATCAAGGTAAGCATTCCTGACATATTATTGGCAGAATGGTTTACTAAATCAATTTTACCCTCGATCACTCACGATGTCACTATGGGTGGCGCAGTCACCGAGAAAGAAACCATTGCTCGGGCTCAATACTTAGATTTGGTTTATTCACAATCTGGTACTTTGTATGATTTTCTTCTGAATGCTTCTTGAGCTAATACCGATCCATCCAAACTGTCATCCTCATCTCATGTGGATGGTGTTATCGGTTCTGTCAAAACTCAATCTACTTCCCAATCGACCACACTCTCCTTTACTTCCCCCCAAACTCAGATCTCTGAGGTGAATGCAGTTCAATCGACCCCTTCATAACAATCCGGAGGTAAGAAGAAGACAAAAAATAAATCAAAAAATACTAATAACAATGAACAACCAAAAAATCAAGCTCAAACACCTGCTACTGAAAAGAAACCACAATGGAAATTGAAATTCCCATGTATCATTTGTGGTGACGATCACTACACTCGAGACTGTCCACATCGCACTGAAGTGGCCAAACGTTTCTAGGGAAATTCACAACCCGCTGTGCTTACTCAACCTTTTCCACAACAACAATCCATTGTTTCTCAAACCCCCTCTCCTGGGGCATTTCTAGCCATCCTCATTATGAGGCCTCGACGAGTCCACATATTTATATGTTTAATGGGATTAATTTTAACACTCGCTCTAAGACATACGACACACTAGGTAACCCTGACAAAGGAAAAGACACTAACGGTACCGGTACTTTACCGGATCCATCACCATCCTTCGTTAGTCCTCCATTGGTTAATCCTCCATATGGACCACTTCATATTGAGAAAACTACATTCGACTCTATATTAATCCCTCCTAAGAGAACTATCTACAAAGCTACCTTTAATCCTAGTTCATGTGCCGCCCAAAACTACAACATTGTTGAAGATTTGGCTCAAGCACCGTGTGCTATGTCTACGTTAGAAGTTCTACAACACTTCCCTAGTCAACGTAGAACTCTCTTGGATGCTATCAATGTTTTTGATCATGAGTCATCCAACCATATCATGTTTAACCTGGACAATTATGCGTCTCGACTCTCCCACCAACTTGCTTTCCAAGTTGATGTTGTTGTTCACAATCAACAAATCCACTGAACTATTCTGGATCAGGGATCCTAAACTTGTGTCATGTCTTTAGCATGTTGGAAAGGTTTAAAATTACCTTCACTTAACAAAACCTAGACGATGTTACGCACCTTCGATGGGCGAGGTTTTCATCCCCATGGGATTTTACAGTCCCTGCCCATCCAATTGGGTGGCAAAACTATCATTGTTGATGTCAAGGCGGTTGATGCTCCCCTCTATTACAACTTGTTACTTGGAAGAAGTTGGTTTTATGCTACGACTGTCGTTGCCTCATCGGTCTTTCGATGTGTACAATTTCCACATCAGGGAAAAATTGTCACTGTTGATGAGTTAGATTTCTACATGACCGATGCTCGCACTCCCACCACCAACAATATTCCTTTCTTGGGAGACCACAAGATCACGTATGAAAGCGTTGGTGTTGGATTATTGAAAGATTCTATCCTCCTGGTACCTTCCCTACACCACTTCCACTGACTACACATCATATTGCCACCGTCGATATGATTTCAACCGTGGCTTATCAATCTTTGGAATCATATGACCCTTGGATTGTACCTAGTCTGTTGGAATTCGATGCACTAGGTGACACCATGCCACTTAGTCTAGCTGAAACATCATACGTTTCTATCCAATCTGCTTCTCCCTCATTGGATGACCAACATATATTGGCACCCGACAATTACTTGATGCCATCATAGTTAAGTTCCTTGTCATCTGTGGTTGACTACATTTCCCCACTTTTTCCTTCTGATGAATCTATTAAGGAAATTCTAAGCATTGAAGAGATACCTCGAGATGATAACCATCATTGATCCTCTTTTCTTCCCCCTCGTGAATAAATTCGGGCAGATATACACTCTATCTCCCCTCCTACTGTCAATTTTCCATCATCTCCCATGCTTTCAACTTCCGATGATTTGGATCCAGTAGTTGACATGGTGATATCTTTGGTAGGGATATTGGAGCCTGATCTCCTTAACCCTGTTGCGGCCCTCGACATGTGTTCCTTGCAGAGTGATTTTCTTCCATCCAGTGAATATCTCTTGGAATCCATGACCTAGTTTTGTCCCTTGACATGGTGTTCTTCTAGAGTGTTATTCTCTTTGAAGCCATGATCAAGAAGAGTCCACGAGCATAGTTTATTTTCTCTATAGAAAGCTCATTAAAAAATGAAATAGATGTCACGAGCATAGTTTTCTCTTCCATGTAGCAATCTCGTTAAAAAATGAAACAGAGGCCTTGAGCATAGTTTTCCTCTCTGTAGCAAGCTCGTTAAAAAATGAAACAACAATATAGGGATTGAACCTAGAGCCCTGAGCATAGTTCTTTTTCTGTGTCAATCTCATTAAAAAATGAAACAATCACCTCTCTTGAACCTTCATTTCATCCACCCTTATCCTTTTTCTCCATCTAGTAGAGAAATTGGTGGAAACCTCATAGTCGGTGAATGAATTGAAGCTTGGAGGGCATGTCTCCAGCCTTTGATGATCATTCTGGAGTTAAGCCACTAGATTTCAAGATGGGGGCATACCGAGATTAGTCTTTGTTCTTTCTCGTTCTCTTAAATACATGAGAATGCATCCGGGTAAACTTTTATCTCTTTTTCGTACCTGCATGGATATACGAAAAAGGAACCCCTTGGAGTCGTCTTTGAGATCTTTTCAGACTCACTAAACATGAAAAGATTACCGAGTGATCTTGCTTCCTTTCCCACTCGTTAAAAGGTTTGAAAGGGCATCTTTCGAGTGATAATTTATCTCTTTTTGGGCCTCGCGAGACTAACATTATGAAAAAGGAAAACATTGGAGTCATCTTTAAGTTGTTTTCACACTCTCTAAATATGAAAAATTATCAAGTTTACCTTCTTTGGACTCGTTAAACAATCATACATTGAAGGGCCCATATGGGATTGAACCCTTACTTCTTCCAGTTTGTTAAACAAAGGAAGAGGAACTTACCAAAGGTGAGTCATATCGAGCATGTGTTACCCTCCTCGAGCTCGTTAAATTAAAAAGAGGTACTCGTCTATCTGGATGGGGGAAAAATTGAAAGAAGCAAGCTAAGCAATTTTTTGAGAACACTACCAGTAACTCTTATAGTCGCCCTTGAACACGACACTTTGTATTTGCATGCATTTTAATCTGATGAACCTCTGCACTAAGCCAATCCTATGAGTTTCTTTTACTCCTTTGGGTCACTTGACAAAAGTCACATCATCCACTGCATTATCAAGTTTTGGTCCATGTCACATTTCTGCTAATGTGCCTCAGTGTTCAAGGGAAGTATCTGCCTTGAGAGTCAGCCATCACAAATATCCTATTTCAATACCCATGTCAAATCATGTTCATTTGATCCACCAATTACATCTCTGTGTCAGTTTTGTGTCGTTGATGGGGGAATACATCAAGGCCCTCCTTCGACAAGTCTATTCCTGTCGACTTCAACACATTATCCAGGAACTAGACTTAGAAACCAATTAGTACCTTGGGACCTGCATGCCTCAATGGCAGGCCTCCTCGTGTCGACAATGGATTTACATCATTGACCTTTGATTAGATGATTCCACGGATGTTCGACTTTATATCATCCATTGACATCAATGGTGATCTCCCTCGCGCTTGTTAACGGTTTACATCATTGACCGGTAATCAAGTGGTTCCTACCATGTTCGACATCCAGACATATATTCACATGGTTAGATTCGTACTACATCGGGATCGGTAAGAATACCCTGGGTTGAGTCATCACTCTTATATGTACTTTTCCCATGTTGCGAAGGAGTTCTTTTGAACTATGACACATATACTGTTACATAGATCCACTTTGTATTGATCGTGGCTATGTGTTGTCATCTCGTAGATCCACTGTGTATTCTTCGTGGCTACGATTAGTTCAAGTCATAGGAGTATAGATCCACATTGTATCTACAGTGGATATAGAATTTTGTTAATATAATTATAAATCCGCAGTGTATTTTATGATGGCCATACCTGAAAAGTCTTTATCACTCAAGCATAGGTATGTCTTCCTTGAGTTTGAAACATGTCATAATATTTGTTTGATGGTTGTGTGCATATTTTTCCGGTTTCTCTACATCCATACCCTTGCTCGAAAAAGTCTACAAAGTACTTCAATCATCATCGTCTTCTAACTTCATACTTTGGGGGGCAATCTATTACACCTCAAAATTACTCACTTCGATAGTGTCACAAGTGTCGTCATTATGAGTGTTGTAAGTGTCACATCTTGACTAGAAGTGTTGTAAGTGTTTCATCTTGACTACAAGTGTTGCAAGTGTCACAAACAATATGCTGCCATATTTCCTATGTCGTGCCTCTAACGACATCACAAAGACACTTAAGACACCTCAAAGGTTAGTTTGGAAGAAGAGAAATCACTTGACAGGAGGTACAAGCCTTTTGACATTGAGAAAACCACTCAAAAACTAAATTTTGGAGAGGAGAGCTCCCCTACCCACTATCAGGGAGTGCTGGCACTCCCTAAGCCTCTTTGGGGGAGTGCTTGAGCACCCTGTGCACCCTTATGGGGGAGCACTACCCTCTTTTTAGCAAATTCTGGGTTTGTTGAGGAAAATAAGGGAAGAATCCCTCAATTTCTAAAGGTAGTTGGATTCGAATAGATGGTCAAGGAATGATCTTAGGGGAGATCCTCAACTAAATGAGAGGAATCCTCAACTCATCCCAAAGATCTCTCAAGTGGTTGGACCTCTCCAAGGTTATATAAGGAGGCCTTCTCATGGTGAAAGGCACAATGGAGATTGAGAATTACATCAAACCTATGATCTCATGAGTGAGATGTCATCAAAGCAATCAATGGAGATTGATTGAGCAAAGGGGTTGGACAAGGAGAACTGGAAGAGGTTGTTGCACCTTCATTCAAAGGATTGTAAGTACTTTTACTTGTTCTCATTAAATAATCAATGCTTGGTCTATTTCTTTCAAACTTGTGCTTGTTCCATATGAGTTTGTCTGCACTAGATGGATATATGATTGAGCTAATCTTAGTAGAGTAGGAAGTCCATTGTATCTTTGTTTGTCTTACAATATCTATCATGGAGCTCAAGATCGAAGCTCAGCCAAGACTTTGCAAGGAAAAACATCACTAATAAGGTACATATCTTTCTCCTTCTCTTTCATTCATTAGCTTGATATGATCTAAAAGGAAGTCAGTGTCCATGTTAAGAACTTTCTATCTTGGCCTTAGAAGTCTAGAGACCAAGAGGGAATCCACTTGTCCGCAGGGGGATTCACCTACAACACAAGTATGGAATCTGGGGTGGTGGTGGAGGATTAATTCCCATCATGGTGGGAATGTTTTGTGTACTTGACCCCTGAGAAGGGTTAGTTCCAACCATGGTGTGAGTGGTTTGTTTACCTGACCCATGAGGGGGGTTAGGTGGGGTTGTACTTTCCCCTTGGGAAGAAGTTTTCCCCCACTTCCATGTAAAGGAGAGCGAGCGAATGGTTGACCTTGGGAAGTGGACTGAAGTAAAGTGGAACCAAGAAAAGAGGATCCCAATACAGTAGCACTCACAGGGGTGTGAGAAGCTGGAGCTGATGAGTTGGCAATACTAGGAACTCCTCTTAGAATAGGAGGGAGATTTACCAATCGTCTAGAACGATGGGGATTATGTGGGTCCCCTATGATGTCCGAATAGAAAAGTGGATGTGTGAAAAATGGTGATGAGAGAGATAAATGAACAAGAGTCTTTGCTATAATTTTTTGAACCTTCACAATATATATCACAATCGCATGTAATCACAAGAGCATCATACATAAATCAATTGATAAAGAAGCATACATGTGGATAGGTGGATTTTGTCTACGTGGGAGAACAAAGAAAATAAATGCTTGTGTCCTAAAAGATGTAATGTCCTTCCTCTCAAATAGCACTCAACAAATGCACTGGACCTTCCAATAGCACTCAACAGTGGGGTCTAAACCCACAGGACGAGGAACTAGTGAAGGATGAAGTAATCAGTTATAATGAGGGGTAGAGGGTGCATATCCCGAAAGAGATGGCGATATTTCCCAATAGCCACATAAAATATGATCAAGGTGCAATTGCAGCCCATAATTGCCACTTGGGTAGATGTCCTAAAATATGGTTACTAGGTACCTCGGTCAAAGTGCGAAATTTGGATTTTCAACCTCAGAAATGGGTCACAGGATGGATCTCATCCAAGAGGTGGGTGCCTCAAGGAGGGATGCATAGAACAACTGGACCTCGGCCTTAAACCCTTCACGAGTATCTCCCTGCCTTATGGTGTAGGAACACTTGACTTGGCAGATTTAAAAGTTCCCTATTTGTCAACTTCTAATGTTTCAAGATGTGAGAACTAGATAACGGGGAGTTATTTGGATGCCTGTCCCTGAGATCCTACCTAGACTGAAAAATTTCTCTTGGCACCTCCTATGGAGGAAAACTTAGTGAGTTTTTAGAAAAAATGTAGATGTGGTTGTTTGAGAGATTGGGGGTGTGAACCAACCTCGTTGAAATTAATTGGGAGTGGATAGTTTCACCAAGAAAAGGGTGGGGCATTTCGGAATCCCTTTGGAGGAGACTTACTTCAACCTCCACGATTCGATATGAAAACTATGTGAGTGAGTAGTGACTTTGTGTGTGAACAAGTGAAAGTGTGCCAAATTTTTAATAAGTTAGGTGTCACCTTGCTGTATGTGGACTTCGTGTGGTCCTTACAAGTCTTGATTACCTAATTTACTAGATTCCATTGGTACAACCTTGCGGAATTTTAAATTCCCTAGAGAACTAGCATGTGGACATGTGGTTCCTTACCAAGCCTTTAACTGTTGGTTGTGGAGCCTGATTATCTTCCTGATTCAAAGGTCCTTGCTTTTAGCCGGGTTTATACCCCATGAAGTATTTACACCCCATAAGTATGTACACTCTTCTATGCGGGGGAGTGCAGAGGGGGGGTACCCCCTCTGCGGGGTCTGGGGGGGATATCCCCCCGGCTAGGGGGTCTAGGGGAAAGCGGGCCCCCAGTGGGGGTTCGGGGCCGAAGCCCCCAAAGAAAAAATTGCCTTGTAAAAGTGTATTGTAATTTCATTGTAAATCTGGACCATTCATTATAAGGTCGCAGATCTAACAGTAGAGATTATGTTAGGGTTTTTTTCCCTAGAAAGCAACCCTCTTTTATGAGGGAAATGTATTACGGCTATGGTTGATAGTGAATATTGTATTCTGAGAGAGGAGACTATGAGAGAAAGAAGAGGAAGTTATAGTGGGTTTTGCTGTAGGTTGTATCCCTTCATTTGCTGGATAATAATAAATGAAGGACCTGGCAATTTCTTTGGTGGACATAGCCCACACTGGGTGAACCATGTAAATCTGTGTCTCTCTTGTATTGTGTGTCTTCTATGTTTTGTTTCTGCATTTGTTTTATTTTATTGCTCCATGGTCCTGTTTTTCTAACAACTGGTATCAGAGCGTAAGGTAACTCGCAGGAAAAGAGGGTTCCTGGTTCTAGTGGGAGCAATGTCGGAAGATGTAAAGTTTAGGGTCGATAAATTTAACGGCCAAAACTACCAGTTATGGAAGATGTAGATGGGAGACTATTTATATCAGAAGGATATATTCCTACCATTGAGCGGAGTAGCAAAGAAGATGGTGGCCATGAAGGACGAAGAATGGGAGATTCTTGACAGAAAGGCTCTAGGAACGATATGGCTGAGCCTGGCAGCGTCGGTGTCTTTCAATATTTCGAAAGAAAAGGCAAACAATGGTTTGATGGATGCATTGGCCAAATTGTATGAAAAACCCTCGACGTCGAATAAGGTATTTCTAATGAAGAGATTATTTAATATGAAGATGTCAGAAGGTGGGTCTATTGCAGATCATTTAAATGAATTTAATACGGTTACTAA
>ML791288.1:76252-91743 GCA_009831015.1 Picea engelmannii | reverse complement strand
TATCTCTAAGTGAAAGAAAATAAGGAAACGTAACCTTTGGAAATGATGCTCCAGGTAAAATAAAGGGTAAAGGGATGGTGAGTTTAAGTAATGGAAAAGGAAAAGCCCAAGATGTTCTACTTGTAGATGGGCTGAAACATAATATTCTCAATGTAAGTCAAATGTGTGACAGAGGATGTGAAGTGGTGTTCATGTCCAAGGACTACAAGATAAAGTCTGTAAACTCAAGACAAGTAGTGGCCAAAGGCATAAGCACAAAAAATAATGTATATGTGCTGAAAGAAAATAGAGAAGAATGTCATCTAAGAAAACATGATGAAAACTGGTTATGGCATAGGAGACTTGGACATCTAAACTTTGACCACTTAATCAAACTCAAAAATCTTGAGGCAATAAAAGATCTTCCGAGAATATCAAAGCCCCAATATTCAATATGTAAACCCTGCCAAGTAGGAAAGCTAAATAGGACACAGTTTAAGTCCAAGAGCTATACTTCAACAGAGAAACCACTCCAACTAGTTCATATGGATTTATGTGGGCCATCAAGACAGGAAGGCACGGGGAAAGAAAACTACTTCATGCTGATTATTGATGATTACTCCAGACTTACTTGGGTTGCCTTTCTCAAAGAAAAATATGAAGCATTTGAGAAGTTTAAAATATTTAAGGCTTTAACTGAGACTCAAATAGGCAAGAGGCTAAAGGAAATAAGATCAAACCGAGGAGGAGAGTTTATTTCAAGTGAATTCAAGGAATTCTGTGATAAGCATGGGATCAAGAGAGAATCCACAATCCCAAGAAATCCACAAAAAAATGGAGTAGTTGAGAGGAAAAACAGAACAGTGTAGGAAATGGCCAGGTCAATGATGAATGAGAAGAACATTGGTCAAACCTACTGGGTAGAAGAAATACACACAATAGTCCATGTTCTTAACAAAGCCCACCTCAGACCAAAAAGTGACAAGACACCTTATGAACTGTGGTTTGGGAGACCTGCTTCAATTAAACACTTCAAACTCTTTGGGAGTAAATGCTACAGAAAGAATAATGATGAGAACCTTGGAAAATATGATGACAGGGATGATGAAGGTATCTTCTTGGGGTATGCTACAAACAGTAAAGGATACAGATGCTATAATAAGAGACTGCATAAAATGGTTGAATGTATTGACGTAAAAGTTGATGAAGGAATCCCAGCAAGAGAGGTGTACAGCAATGAGTCTTCTATAGAAGACACAGCTAAAGCCGAAGATGAACAGGTCCAAGAATCAGAAAATGAAGACTCTGAATCAGATGAAGACACAGACATTCAAGCAGACTCAAATCAACAGACAACATCAAATTCCTCCTCCAGAATCACTCAAAAGAATCATCCTGCAAGTCAGATAATTGGTGAAAAAGACAAAGGTGTACAAACCAGGAGAAAGCTAATAAAAAACATCGAACAATCACATACAGATTTCATATCCATGATGGAACCCAAGAATTTTAATGAAGCTAGCAAAGATGAACATTGGGTTAAAGAAATGAATGATGAACTTGATCATATTGAGAAAAACAATACGTGGGAGATAGTTCATAGACCGGAAGGTAAAAATATCATTGGTTCCAAATGGATCTTTAAGAATAAGTTGAATAAGCAGGGACAACTTGTCAGGAACAGAGCAAGATTGGTATGTAAAGGCTATGCTCAAATAGAAGGACTGGATTTTGATGAAACATTTGCACCTGTAGAAAGGTTGGAAGCTATCAGAATATTTCTTGCCTATGCTTGCCATAAAAGGTTTAAAGTCTATCAAATGGATGTCAAGTCATCTTTTCTAAATGGAGATTTAAATGAAGAAGTTTATATGGAATAACCAGAGGGTTTCGAACTGTTTGATAACCCTGACTTAGTATGCAAGCTGAAGAAATATTTATATGGGTTAAAACAAGCTCCTCGTGCCTGGTATCACAGACTGGATACGTATCTCAAAGACAAAGGGTTCAAGAGAGGAACAGTTGACAATAATCTATATATAAAAAAAGAGGGTGATGATCTGGTCATTGTGTTGGTCTATGTAGATGACATCATCTTCAGATGTAATAAGGATTCATTGGTAAAATTGTTTGCTTCTACCATGGAGTCTGAGTTTGAAATGTCTATGATAGGTGAACTGCCATTTTTTCTTGGTCTGCAAATTAATCAGAGGTCTGAAGGGATGTTCATTTCTCAAGAAAAATATCTAAGAGAAATGTTGAAAAGGTTTCAAATGGAAGATTCTAAACTTGTGGGCACACCTATGGTTACTGGATGCAAATTAAGCAAGGAGGATGACTCACCTGATGTTGATCAAAGTTCATATAGGTCAATGATAGGAAACCTGTTGTATATCACAACATCTAGACCAGACATAATGCATGCTGTTGGAATGGTAGGAAGATATCAGTCTGCACCTAAACAGAGTCATTTTCTAGCTGTCAAAAGGATATTCAGATATTTGAAAGAAACAATGACTTATGGTCTATGGTATCCTAGAAATCATAATTTTCAGTTAACTGCCTATTCAGATGCAGATTGGGCAAATTGTGTTGATGAGAGAAAAAGCACCAATGGAGGAGCATTCTTCCTGGGTGACTCATTAGTAGCATGGATCAGTAAAAATAAAGGTTCCATTTCCTTATCAACTACAGAGGCAGAGTACATTGTTGTTGCTACCTGTTGCACTCAGGTACTATGGATGATTCAGACACTTTCATACTTGGAGGTAAAAAACGCAGTACCGATTCCAATTCATTGTGATAACACTAGTGCCATCAGTGTGTCTAAGAATCCTGTACTCCACTCCAAGACCAAGCATATTCCCATAAAATACCATTTTCTGAGAGAGTAGGTCACCAATAAAGTTGTTAAGGTCCATTATATTCCAACCATAGAACAAATTTCAGACATCTTTACTAAACCCCTAGCCAAGACACCATTTGAATATCTCCGACAGAAGCTAGGTGTCATCCCGTCTCACACCTAAGAGAGTCCATCCTGTTAGAGGGAGTGTTGTATTGATTGAATATCTGATACCTCCTAAAAATTCTGCAATAGCTCAGGGGGAGCATGTTTTCTTTGACATTGATGTCAAAGGGGGAGAAAAGAAATGGTCCGGACCGGATGCTACAATTGGAGGTCCAAACAAATTAGCGCAGTCATTCAGGATTGCCATCAATGCCAAAGGGGGAGATTGTTGGCATGTTTATCAAGAAGGTGTGCTTGTCATTGATGGCAAGATTAGAGTATGCAGCGATGGAAAAATAGGGACAACGTAAGCTTAGAAGAGAAAGTGAAATGGTGCACGTAGAGTGCAAGAGTGTGCTTGTTCATTTGATGGAAAACAAGCAGACAAGGAAGATCAACAACACAGGGATAATGGAAAGGAAAGATCAAAAGCGTAAACTCCACTTCGAAGTTTTGGATACTGGGAAATTGAGAAGTCAAGAGTTGAGACTCTTCAACATAGGAGTCCCAGAGTTGCGAAATCTGAAATCCCGAAAGGGGCACATCAACAAGAGTCTTGCAGACCGAGAAATAACTCCATTTCGGAGTTTTGGATACCAGGAAATTGAGAAGTCAAGAGTTGAGACCCTTCAACACAGGAGTCCCAGAGTTGCGAAATCCGGAATCCCAAACTCCCAAAATAGGCACATAAACGAAGAGTTTCGCAGACCGGGAAATAACTCCATTTCAGAGTTTCGGATACTGGGAGTTGGAAGAGTCAAGACTCTTCATCATCAGGAGTCTCAGAATTTCAAAATGCAAAACGAAAAAATCTCAGAAGAAGGAGGACAATTTCGGGTACCGAGAGATGGAAGAGTCAACACTCTTCATCATCAGGAGTCCTAGAATCGCAAAATGCTAAACCCTGAAATATCGAAAGAAGGAGGACGATTTCGGATACCGAGAGTTGGGGATGTCAAGAACTCTTACTACAGGAGTCTCGAAGTCGCGAAACTCGAAGTTGTGAAATGTGAGATTGCAAAATGTCAAAGACTCCATACCAGAGGTTCGGATAATGGAAGTTGGAAGAGTCAAGTGACGAGACTCTTCATCGCAAGAATCGCGAAAGGCCAAAATGAGAAATGTCGAAATGATTGGAGCTAGTGCAACCAAGCTCAATTTCGGAGTTTCAGGGACCTCGACATGGAGCGTCAAGAAAATCTCACATCAAGAATGTCAAAATCGTGATATGCGAAAGCGCGAAGTGATTTGGGCCGACAGATCCAGGAGGTGAATGTGGCAGACCACGTCAGAAAGGACAGGTGGAAGACTATGACACGTGGCATGATCAGAAAATGACAAGTGTCAAGTTGTTTTGGCATCTTAGGCCATTGGAATTCACAATTCTGAGTGACACGTGGCAGCCACTTGGGTGACAACACGTCATTGAGTGACGCAAGACTGACGTCACTCTGGGAGTTTTTGCTTCGGGAGTTTTAACTCCATCACTCCCCCAAAGTCCCGAAGGATGAAGTCCCGGGCTAGAGGATTGTCATTCGATCACCATGGATTGTGGACCGTTGATTTGGAGATTGAAGAGCTGTAGAGAAGAGATCGAACCGGCAAGCTCCATTTCGGAGTTTCGGGGACCGTGATTTGGAGAGTCGAGAAGCCTCACGATAGGATTGCCGAATTCCCGAAATGTGAAACATGTTTTGTCTTAGCCTGTGGTCACATCCATTGGTCACATCAGGGGAAGATGGAGGAAGGAGCTAGTGCAGAAAAGCTCCATTTTGGAGTTTTGGGGATCGGGACATGGAGAGTAACGAAATCTTCACCACAGGGATCCCGAAATGCCGAAGTGCGAAATAGCGAAATGAACGCAAGATTCAATGAATTCAATTCAATGGTGCAGATGAATTTGAATTAAATTGGAGGGCTATTGTTTCACTTCACAGTGTAACTGCTAGAAACAAATGATGGTTTCTTCCAGAGGATGAACTCGTCTATGACAGAGAAGATGAAGAGTCTCAACTGCCAGAGAAGCTGAGGAATCTCGGCTTAACACCCAGTGATGATGGGCACATGGATTGAACTGCCAGAGAAGCTGAAGAGTGGTGATAATGATCACGCAGAGCACTCGACATGGACATAGCATGGAGCGAGAGCATGCACAAGTTTCACCAAGACGATAAGTATGCAGAACAAAGAAGAGAGGCGTGGTCGTTGTTGTGAGGGATTCAGGAGTGTAGAAGGAGGCGTGTGCAGCAACTTAAATACAAAGAAGATGAATGGTGCTCTGGTAGAGAAAAATAGAAGATCAGAAATTGTAAGAAGATGCAGACAGAGAGACACTAATACAGGAGAATAGAGCAACATAGCAGAATAGTGATAAGCCCGGTAAGCCAATGATAAATATTGTATCACTGTGATAAATTTATAGATAGAAAAATTTATATTTCAGGGTGGCAGGGAGGTGCTAGGGAGGACTGTTGTCCTCAGAGGTTCAATTGGGTTCTTGAACAAAGGGATTTGTAGCTTCCATCTGGTTGTAACCAGAAAAACCAGGGTGGCAGGGTGGTGCAAGGGAGAACTGGTGTTCTCTGTTTTACAGGTTGGTGCCTGTCTGATTGGAAGTTGGTGCTTCCATCCAGTTGGTGTTGGAACACTGGGGAGTTGGTGCTTCCCTCTAGTTGGTGCTAGAGAAAGCAGGGAGTTGGTGCTTCCTTCTAGTTGGTGCTAGAGAAACCAAAGAGTTGGTGCTCTCAGCAAGTAGCAGCTTGCAAAACAGAGGTTGCAGCCTCATTATGAGTTGGTGCTCATATGTATGATAATGTAAAGAATGTAAAGATTACTTATCATATAAAGAAGAAGAGGCTTTTACCCCTTATGGGTTTCCTCAAGAGATATCTATCTCTGTGTATCTCATATGTGTGATTGATGTTGAATGTGTTATTACTTATTTCCCTGAATTATTGTGATTATCATTGAGTTCTTTGTAAAGAGTTAAAATAAACATAATTGTTTAAGCATAGTAACAACTGATTCACCCCCCCCTCTCAGTTGTCGAACATAAGGCTGGTAGGAGTATAGTCTAACTAAGGAAGGTAGTTATCTAAGGCTAATCTACTCAAACAAAGCTATCTAATGAACAAACACTACTAAGAAAATTGAAAATAGGTAACTTAAGTACTTTTGGGCTAAGGATCGATGGATAGTTCTAAGAAAACAAGTAAAAACCCTACTTGAAGCAAATTAGTTCGACAATAAGAAAAAGAAACTATTAAGCATGACAATAAGAAAATGACAAAAGCAAACCACTTTAATCTTGCCAACCTATATTCAATGAATAACTACCCTATCAAAGAAAGTAAATAAACAAGCAAGCAAAGACACCTAACTAACCTACTAAAGCAAGTAAACAAGTAAGGAAAGACAACTATCTAACCTACTGAAGCAATAGACAAATAAGCAAAGACAACTAACTAACCTACTAAAGCAAATAGACAAGTAAGAAAAAACAACTAACTACTACAAACAATCAAATTAAAACTTCTCATTGAACAACTATCTAGCCTAAGAGGCAAGTGGACTAAATTATTAATTCAAAACTATTTCTAATTCATGAAAGGAAATCTATTTAATCGAAAGCAAGAAGAACTACCAACTAATTATTAATCTATGATAAACAAATTACTATCTAATCTATCAAAGAAAAGTCTATCTATCCTACAACAACAATAAAACTATTTTCTAAGCTATGAAAGCAAGAAAGCTATCTCTTCTGATCTATGAAAGCAAGAAAACTATCCTTTTAACCTATGAAAGAAAGAAAACTATCTTTAATCTATGAAAAACTCAAATATAATGATGGTGGTTGTGTGAATGTCTTCGGTGTCAGATGATATCTCGATGGAACTTGACAACAAAGGACAATTCAAGCGGTATAATCTCAACACTAATCTCAATGGAAAAGTGAAAGGTATGGATTAAACAATCCAATGAGAATTTAGCCATGACAAAACAATGTTAGATAACCTGCATATTCATGTATTAACCATCAACAACATAACGAGAACATCATTGTACTTCTATACTATGTAAGAAAACTTCATAATTAAAGTCAACCATTAACTAAGAAATATAATTTCAATTTAATTCTAGGAAAGGAAATTTCATAAATGAAACTATGCTACATCTATTCTAACAATTCAAACTGCAATAAGAAAAATGCTTACGAACATAAATTAAACTATGATATTGAAAAGTAAACTAACAATTTGCATTAACCAACAACTAATTAAACAATATCTATATAAAAATGAGATAAGAAAGCTATAATTAAAAATTGGAATTAATTCTATCCATGCATCAAATCCCTGTCAAAGAGGACCCAAATAAAAACTCTGTTCTATTCTAATTGTAACTCTGTTTTAAACTTGAATATAAAATCATAAATCAAAGAATAATCTAACATCTAATTGCGCATTGGGTTAGTCTAGGGACTTTCAAGTCCATTCCTAATCTACAAGATCAATGCATGCTAATACATCTCATCATTCTAACCTACAAAAGAGAATCAAAACAATTAAACTAGAATGAACTAATTAACACAATAAAAATGCATGTACATAAAATAAAGAGAACAATTAAATTATGAAATGCATAAACAAACACAAAGACAGTTACCATACTACTGGTTCCCCCCACAACAAGTCGTGGTCACTCTCTAAAATCACACCATGAACTCAGCAGTTCGAATTCACCATAAACACTCAAAAACGTAGTTCTGGCATATTAATCTGGCAATGTAAAAAACTCAAAAAAGAGTAAAATCATTTTTCTGTCTCTCACACTGACAATTCTAATGATTAACTTATGTCTTACCACCTCGGTGGTATTTATAATGTTTACAAGCCAAGTGGTCGACCACAGGAGGGTCAAACCACTTCTAAATTCGACAAATTACAATAAATGATGCCCTAACTGATAAAACAGAGCGAGCCAATAATCGCCCTCTTGAACAACTGAAATTGAGTTGTCAGGAGCTCAGTAGCTTGAGGGGGCAAGCATAAACAAAACCCACATTCACAATTCGCCCATTATTGGCCGCCAATACCATAACTGCCAAGTCGCCCTCCATTTTTGTGCAATACGCAGTGCTGGACAGAGTGCCAGATCAAGTGCCAGAACGAGTACTGGAAGGAGTGCCAGATCAAGTGCCAGAACGAGTACTGGAAGGAGTGCCAGATCAAGTGCCAGAAGAATAAACGTGGTGCATTTTTTCCCTGTAACACCATAAAAACATGAATTAGATCTTGGTATTCATAAAACATGACGAATTATACTCAATATAATCATTAAACATGAATTACAAGTACCTAGTGTCAATCATACCGTTTTATCATGAAATTCTTCAAAAATCTCCTTTAAAATATGAAAAACACATATGTACATGCGGAAAAAGTGTATAATAACCGTCATAAAAGTGATGATATCTCGAGCCCAACATTACCCCCACACTTACAATTTTGCAGGTCCCACTGCAAACAAAAAAACGTTACCCCTTGTGAGTAGGCTTGCTGAGGAGGATCGACCTTGGAAGCTTCTCCTTCTTGCTGTGAATACTTAACCTTGTGCCTCTTGTGTTGCTTCAGCTGTGCTCTGAGGCTGCGGTTATATTTTTTCATTTCATCGACCAATCGTCGAAGAGTGTTAACTTTTGTTTGAAGGACTGCATTGTCATGATGAAGGTGTGTATCTATTGTCTTCCTTTCCTCCAACTGTTGGAGAAGCTGATGGTTTTCCTTTTGTAGATCCTCTATGGTTGGGGCCGAATTGGTGATCTTCGAGGAAGGCTTATATCCTTTGAGGGATGTGGACAATCTACCAGTTTTAGGATCTAGAGTGGGGATGGGTGAAGTAGGAGTTATGGGAGATCGGTAAGGTGAGGTGGGTTCTGATTTTGTTTTCCTTAGTGGCTCTAATCCATCCACAGAGACTTCCCTACGTTTCTTATGAGGGTTCTCAAGGTCAGAGGTAACTTGTATAGGATCCGAAGTAGGTGGAGGTTTTTCATAAGGATTGGCTCTTGTGCTCTGGGTACTCTTCTGAAAGGGTCCTTTACTAAATTGATTGGCTCCCCTCTTGTTTTTGGGAATGATGGGAAAGTCTTGTTGCATTACTTCTTGGAGCTTTTTAGGTGTAGGATCAAGAGAGAGTGAAGGCATTGGGGGGTTAACAATAGGCTTCTTTTGGTCTTTTCTCTTGGTCTTTTTACCGGATGAAGAAGTAGGGATATCAACAAGCTTTTGGTATTGTTTCGAAAAAGAGAGGGTTTGTGAAAAGGTGCTTGGATTTCTTGGAGAGTGAGGCTTGGATGGGGAGATAGTTTTTAGGCTAAGTGGATTTTTTCCGGTCTTAACTGTCAAGTGAGGGTTCGCAAATTGGTAGATAAAGGCATCCCAATTTTCCCCCTGTTTCTCTAGTTTGGAAAGAACGAGGAGTTTGATCAACCCATGGTGGAAGATACTATTGTGGGGGTTAGTCACAATCTTCCTCACTCGAGAGGACATCTTCTCCAAGATTTTGAGAAAATAGAAGGGGAAGTTCAAGGGTTTGTTGAACAAAAATTGAGCCAACAATCTAAAATGACAAGCTTTGAAAGTAGAGTATCTACCTTCAAATGTAATTAACCTTGTGATGATGATGAGGGGATTGATCAATTTCACCTTTATCCACTCCTTAATATACCCTTTTTCTCCTGAAATTCTCTCGAATTCGGGCTTAAACACCCTGTTATAACTTGAGTGCGACAATTGGTGATTTTTGAACCATCTATCTCCCATCCTTGGGAGATTCGTGGAAACAACAATGGACTCTTCTGAAACTTCAAAGGTAAGATAACCTACATGTGATGTCTTACCATCGAAACCGACTGTAAATGGCATGGAGAGACCCTCATCATGGCCCTGCAAGCTAGACAAAAATGCCCCACAACCTGCACGCAAAAACACTTCTCCGCACTGTGCAAATTCGGGAATGGAAAACAAGTCTGCATAGGAGGAGGGTTTGTATCTCCTAGGAATTGTTACAAAGGTGAAATTAACCAAGAAAGGGTGCAATCGAGCCAAACAATGGCACGAATTGAGCATAGGTTGAATGCATTTTGAACAGGGGATGAAATGGCAGAGGTTGGGCATGATTTCTTAACACACAGGAGAGAAAATGGTAAGGGAGAATTGAGATAATAGAGTTCCCAGTTCAATTTTGAATGCATCTATAGTGGATTAGTTACCCACATGTGTGCATGAGCTGCCATGTGTGGGAATTTTCGAATTCAAAGGATTGTTTTTGGAGCAATATAATGATGCATGGTTAGATCAATGTCCAAGTCTTTTGACTTGTACATTTGATCATAAACATATGAAGCATCTACAATCAATGCCTGCAACCAATTCAATTGAATGTAATTGATTTCGAGTTACTTGGAATCTAGGAGAATTACTGGTGTGCAATTCACATGGCACTTTGTTCAGCACCTCAAACGACATCTCATACGGTAATTTATCTGGTACCTCTGTGTTAAGTGCATTTTCACCTCTCATAATGGATAGCCTACAAATTTGAAGTGTTTTTGACAATCACAATAGTTAATTAGCAGAGTCAGAATGCTCCATGCTCACTCAATCTTCTTGCATATGACATATAATGTCAAAAACCTACAATGAACAGGTTATAGCAAGCATAAAAATCCATTGTCAAACCTATAATATGCATCTTGAAATGAAACGATAAACTGATAAAGAGTGGTCTATTAAGTATGTGTTCAATAATTTATAGCACACGAGAGTTAGACATTTCAAAAATAACATGACTATCAATGTAATAACCTGTATCATAGAAATAATACAAAAATTCTTGCAAAGATCTACTTCTCTAGGAAATGATCATTTGTCAGCTCATGAACCCCTCCCCCACACCTAAGTATTGTGACACCTCACAATCAAAAGTATAGGAAACTAGCTAGTATCCCCCAATAGCCAAAGATTTATAGTATGTCAAGTGTAAATATAAAATTTAACAGCTTGGTATGATGAGACAGTTAGAATATGGCCCCACCTATAGGATAAGAGATCCTATATATAGATAAGAAGAGGTAGGAAAGAGAGTTTCAAGATAGTCTTAGAGTTATTTCCCAATGACAATTTTATGGAGTTCATTAACCTTAGCTTAACCACACATATTTCATTTCATCTTTGTCTGCAAGTAATTTCGTACATCAGGACAAGTTTAAATTTATTATTTATTTTTGTCAGATTACCATCCTCTCTAGGTAGAATTCCCCACTACCAGCAAGCCTGTTCAGTACTCTGACGGGTTTACCTAGTCATACCACAAGCCAGTACCTACTGCCAGTAGACTTGTTCAGTATCCCGATGGTTTATCCTCTTAAACCCTCAGAGACTGGCCCTCCATCTTTTAAGAGTTTAGTATAAGATTGTTTATGCAAGAAGATGGGGGAACAACTCTGAAAACAACTTTTTCTTTCTCTTTTTTTAATTGAGATGGTATTTATGTTAGAGGATGAATTTTCGTTATATTTCTTAGTGATTGTCCCAATGTAAGGGGTACTTAAGAGGACGTGGCCTATCTAAAGATATGATATAATCAAGCTATTTAGTGTGTAGTGGGTGGTACCATTGAGAAAGAACATAAATGTATCTCTAGGATCAACTTACTTTCTTCCTTTGTAGTTATTGTGATGTTTCCATGACTAACCGCTAATTAGACTTCCTTGTTACTCTTTGATAAAGACACATAAATCATTTACTCAAGTTTCTTGGAAAAACTGTACGAGAGACCTCTAGGCTTGATAGTTATGGTATCACTTCCTTATACAGTGGTGAAGAGTTTCAAGAGCAACTACTTTAGAATGCCAAAAAAATGAGAATTTGAAAAAATGTGGCTAATTACAGTAAGTCAATATTCATTTGATGCTTTAGTGGACTCAAAATTCAAGTATAACAAATGTTTTGAGGAAATATCCTTGAAACCGTGTACTCCTGGTGAAACAAATACTTACAGAAATATCTAGAATTGCCTTATTAACAAAATTCAAAAACTATTTACATATATACAGTAGGAAATTAAGAAAACTTTTTCAAGAACAAGGGGGGACTTCCCCATATACTAAGGCCAATGCCTTGTCAGTTGTCATGACCTGTAGAAAATCCTCTTTGGAAATGGGCTTATGATAAAACTTAAGTCGGTGTCCATTTACCACAAAGGAGACTTTTCCATTGTCAATTATTTTAATTTTTACAGCTCCATTGTCATATACAGTGTCTACCTCATAAGGGCCCAACCAACGGGTGGTAAGTTTTCCTTTTAAGGTTTTGAATCGAGAATCACACAATAGATCCCAATCACCAGGTTGGAAGTGTTTCTTCTTGATAAACTTGTCATGCCACTTGCTCCTCTGGTTTTGGACTAATATTGTCTGTTGGATGGAATCTTGCCTGATTTCATCCAGATCATTCAATTGTAGGGCTCGTTGCTTCTGAGCCTCATCCAGGTTCAATCCTAATTCTGCAGAAATACAGAAGGTCCTTGGAATTCTATAGGTAAAAGTACTTGTTTCCCGTACACTAGATCATAAGGGGTATGCCCAGTAGTATTCCTCTAGGTAGTCCAGTATGCCCATAAATCCTCTGGGAGTCTATCAGCCCAATCCTGGTGATGTAATTGAACATTCTTGGTCAAGATGGCTTCCAGAACTTTGTTTGAAGATTCTACCTGACCATTGTTTTGGGGGTGGTATGGAGAAGATTTGCAATGTTTAATGCCATATTTCTCCGTTAGCTCTTTCATCAACTTAGAAGTGAATTGAGTGTCTTGTTCGATAACAATTTCATGAGGGACACCGAAGCGGGTAAATATGTCTTCATAGATAAATTCGTCAACAGACTTCTTTGTAGCCCTGAATAGGGATTTTGCCTCTACCCATTTGGTGACATAGTCCGTACAAACCAAAATATAGTTCTTCCTAAGGTACATGGGTGAAATTGGTCCTATAAAGTCAAGGGCCAATTTTTCGAAGGGTTCTATCATAACTTGTGCACGCAAAGGAATTTTGTCAGCTGACGTAGGTCTTCCTATCCTTTGGCAACTATCTCAACTTCTCACATATTTGACAGCATATTTGAAAATGATAGGCCAATAGTAACCTGAATGTAGCACCTTATATGATGTACATTTTTCAGAAAAATGGCCACCACATGGTCCATCATGACAACTTCATAGTATTTTAGGTACCTCATCTTCTCGGACACATCTATGAATAATCAAATCAAGACCTGTGCGAAAAATATCATGGCCAACCCAATAGTAATTAGCACTCTGTGTAATAATTTTCCTCTTTTCATGAGGTGACAAATTAGATGGTAACTTCCTAGTAGCCAGATAGTTTTCCATATCTGCAAACCATGGGGTATTGATAGAAAGGGAAAAGAGGTGCTCATATGGGAAACTATCATCTACAGGGATATCATCATCCTCATTTTTTATTCGGGAAAGAAAGTCAGCTACTACATTATCCTTTCCAGGTCGGTCAAGCATAGTGATGTTAAATTCCTGTAATAACAAAATCCACCTATTCACTCAACCATTAGTGATAGGTTTATTCATGAGGAACCTAATGGAGAAATGATCGGTATGTAAAAATACGTCATAAACTATAATGTAATGACGAAACTTGTTATTATCATGAACAACTACAAAGAATTCTTTCTCGATAACTGTATAGTTTAACTCAGCAGGGGACATGTTCTTTCTCACAAAATAAATGGCATAGGACTGTTGGTCCTCTTTTTTCCCTAATACCCCTCCTATTACGGTGTCAGAGGCATCAATGGATATATGAAATGGGAGAGTCCAATTGGGCCCTCTAAGAACTGGTGCCACAGAAAACTTAGCTTTCAGGGTTTCAAAGGTAGTTTGACACTGCTCAGTCTAAACACAATCAACATATTTTATTAAGAATCCAAACATAGGTGCAACAATCTTTGTAAAATTTTCAATAAACCACCGGTAATATCCGACATGTCCAAGAAAGATTCTCACCTATTTCCGAGTCTTGGGGGGTGGAAGTCTGAAAATGACCTCAATCTTTGCAGGATCAATTTGTATCCCTTCAGATGAAACATGATGTCCTAGAACCACTCCTTTAGTTAACAACATTTTGCACTTTTCTTGGCTTAGAGATAGGTGCATTTCTTAGAATCTGATGAGGACCTTTTCTAAGTTGTCTAAGGCTTCCTGGTAAGTGTTTCCAGGAAGCCTTAGAAAAGTGATCCATTATAGAATCAATGACCGGAGATATACTTTAAGACACTCATCACCACATTTCATCTTCAATGTTATTCACATTTTCTTTCCTCTGATATATTCTTAGAATCTGCTTCAACTTATTTAACTTCTGTTCCCAACTGCATTTTATCTTCTCTCTGTTATTCACATTTTCTTTCCTCTGATGTCTTCTTGGAATCTGCTTCAACTTTTTATCTTCTATTCTGGACTACAGAGACACTATATTCTCACCACTTTTTCTCGTTTATATAATCTTCAAACTGGTGTGAAAATTAAAACAACGTGTTCCTTTATTTGAACCATTGTACCTTTTCATTTAAAATGATAATCTAAAATTTAATTAATATCATTTTGTTAAAATTTTAATTAAAATAAAGTGCCAAGGCAAGTGTTTCTCTTCCCTAGGTGCCTAAGGGGGAGAAATTGCCGAATGTGGGTCCTAGTCATTTAATTTGTGAGATGCAAATTAAAAGGTGACTTTATGATTAAAGTGAGGGTGAGTGAAGAGACACCAAATCTCAACCACCCATCTAATCTAATCTCAACCGTTAGATTAGAAAACTCCTCACCTTCCCTCATGAGGTCGACTAAGGCAAGAGGGCGCACCCATTCTTGGGTAAGAAGCAGCAACAGTCTTGTTGAGAGAGCAAGAGTTTCTTGGTGAGATGCCAAGAACAAGGAAGTTGAAGCATTATTGTTGAGAGAACAAGAGGAGCTCAAGAATTCTTGTTGAGAGAACAAGAGAGAGCAAGAGAGAGGTCGAGCTGAAGAAAAGAGACAACAACTGTAATTTCTGGGAGTATTGGCATGCATTCCAAGGCTGCCGAATAACATTTAGTGGCACATAAATTGAGTCTTAGCGGAGTTTTGGCACGAATTTCAAGACAGTCCGTACAACATTAATTGTCGTACAGTTGTACGGATTTTTGGTTCAGAAATCGAGGAGCAAAAGCTACAGGAATGTCCAGATAAGTTTGTGTAAATATTTGAATATGAATATGCTGTAAAATAATTTCTCAGAAGCTCATAAATAATACAAAGCCCTCTCTCACTAGTTTTCCCCTTGTGGGTTTTTCCAGGGTCGAAGTTAGACCGAAAATCTTTGTGTCTATATTTTCTGAGTTTTGCATATTGCTGATATTTTATTTCTGCG
>ML791288.1:28651-70544 GCA_009831015.1 Picea engelmannii | reverse complement strand
AATAATTTCTCAGAAGCTCATAAATAATACAAAGCCCTCTCTCACTAGTTTTCCCCTTGTGGGTTTTTCCAGGGTCGAAGTTAGACCGAAAATCTTTGTGTCTATATTTTCTGAGTTTTTCATATTGCTGATATTTTATTTCTACGTTGAAAACGATGTTTAGAATCCTCATGTTTCAGTTCTGAAATTTATTTCTGTTAAGTTTTTATATGATGAAACACAGTGCTGAGTCATATGCTGAAACACCACTGTGAGTATATGCTGAAACACAGTGTTGTAACATATGATGAAACAAAGTGCTCTAACATATGCTGAAACACAGTGCTGAGTCATATGTTGAAACACCGTTGTGAGTATATGCTGAAACACAGTGCTGTAACATATGCTGAAACACAGTGCTGAGTCATATGCTGAAACACCGCTGTGAGTATATGCTGAAACACAGGGTTGTAACATATGCTGAAACACAGTGCTGAGTCATATGCTGAAACACCGCTGTGAGTATATGCTGAAACATAGGGCTGTAACATATACTGGAACAGAGCTGAAACTGAGTTTGGCATTTAAATTTGGCTGAAAAATCAGCGAGACTGAAACTAGGTTGGGGTTTTGAAAAATTAACACATTTTTCTTTTTATTCTTTATTCATATTTTCATGATTTATTCTCTTTTAATCATGACTTTGTATGAGTTCATTTTTGTCATAAATTGATCACAGTCATGGATCAATTTAATCCTTTATACTTAATGCCTAATCTCTATTATATTTACAAAGACTAGATTTCATGAAGGCGCTTCCTTTAAACCATCACATATGACCGTGCGTTACATAACCACGGACTTTACCAATTATAGAGACATGTTATAATTTTCTTTTAATATTCTTATAGCATATGACCAATAGCGGTGACCGAATGCTAAGCTTGAACGAGTGCTTGAGTGCTTTACCAAATCGATGGTCATGATTCAATCTCCTAACGAGATGGACGGCTAAAGGGATTTCGATACTTTTCCCTTCGAGTTATCGTGAATTCCAATATTATAAAACTCACGATCATGAAATCACTGAAATGATTGGATGACTCATATTTATTTCATGAAGATAGATCTATGGTCTACTTTATACCTAGACTCATCCTTTCATTACTGAATCCGACGGCTGTGACTTGATCACACGATGAGATGGATGGCTGTCGGGATTTCGACATTTTGGCCATCAAGTCTTCGAGACACTTCTCTTTACAAAACTCTCAGTTGCGATATCGCCGATATGATCAGTCGGTTCATGTCTCTTCCATGGAAGAGATCAACGACCCACCTTAAACCTTAATCCGATCCCTTCTTTCCTTAATCAAACGACTGTGTCTTAATCAGGCGTTGAGATATATGACTGTCGGGATTTTGGAATTTTTCCTTCGAGTCTTCGTGACCTCCAACAGTTCAACTTTCAGTGACTGTAAATCACCCGATGCATGTCCCTTTTGGATTTTTGACTTTGGGGACTTTGAGACACTAGATTTTTTTACTTATAATGCAAAAATCTGAAGTGAGACCCCCGGGGGTGACGTAAACATTTACGTCACTTGAAGACATGTCACAATCCTATTAGCTACCACATTTCATTCATATTTGTGATATACATGTGCCTAAAATTCCATATCATATTGACACTTGTCAGTGTCTTACTGTGCCATGTGTCCTTGCTGACGTGGTCTTCCATGCGTTCTAGCTGACAAGGTTCGCTGACCAATAGTCTTGATCCAACGATCCTCCATTGTCCTCCAAATCCAATGGAACTTATTCACTCATTCTTCATTTCTTTAATCCAACACTATAATATGATCAACGGATGAGAGAAACCCCAAAGATAATTTTTAGATCAGACGAATGTCGGTATTTTGAGACTTCATTTGTCTCTACTTCGAGACATGAAACATGTCAAAACTTCTGAGGTGGATTTCGCCGATTAGATCAGATAGCTTAGATATTAACCATGATCCGATGGTCCAGATCCTCTTTCACGATTTCACATTTTTCTATTTGGAAGGTTAGCACTTCTAGTCTTTGAATTTTCAGTCAGCGAAGTGTTGAACCAATGCCATGTGTCCTCTGGCTCAACGACCAAAATTCTCTCTCGATTCAATGGTCTGGATTGGATCGTTAATTCACGTTTGGTATTTCAAGAGGCATGCTCCGTTCTCTCAACTCGCAATTTCTGAATTCTCGAAACCCGGTATGCCACTCTCGTCAGATCGATGACCCATGTCGCTCCTCTTGATCTACGGTCCTTATTTTATCGTGATTCTGTGTTTCGGTATTTCAAGAAGCATGCTCCATTCTCTCAACTAGCAATCTCCGAATTCTTGAAATCCGGTATACCATTCTCTTCAGATCGATGACCCACATCGCTTCTCCTGATCGATAGTCCTTATCTTATCATGATTTTGTGTTTTGGTATTTCAAAGGTTAGAGCACCTCCCTTCTTTTGACTCCTTATTTCCCAATATCCGCTTACGTTGGTTCAACGGTCGATGACCCTTCAATGGTCCTCAAGCCCACGGTCACTCAAATGACCGATGTGCGTTGTATTAGATGATCAACATGGTCAAAATATTTGATCGAACGACTGCTCAAGTTTCTTCACTCTGATCGGATGGTTGTTGAAGCTCTTCATTCACTAACTCTCCTAAGATTTAATATAGTCAGTCGCTAGTTCTCCTAAGATTTGATCACTACGTTTTCTAACCCTCCTGAAATTTTATCATAGGATTGTTGATCTTATTGTGATCAACAATAATCATGAATTTCTTTTGCAACATGATTTACCATGAAATGCGCTCTTCCTTCTGAGTTTTGGTCTTCATACTTCTCACTCATCCTGTTTTCTCCTCCTCCTGAGCTTGCGCTTTTCCTTCTCTGCATAATGTATGACATCTTCTGCTGACTGATATACTGTTGACATCAATGACATTCTCATCTGTCATTTAACAACATATCATCTGATCAACTGTCGACATCAATGACTATTGACATCAATGACAATATTTCCAACAATCTCCCCCTTTGTCATTGAGGTGAACACACTAACTTCATATACAAAACTCCCCCTTTGTTGATGCTTTCCTTTTATGAATTTTTCCTTTATATGAAGTTTCTCTCCCCCTTTGACATCAATGGCAAAGGGTTTCTTCTCCTATGATCTATCTATATATATATACTTCTCTGAAAACTGGTAACTCCTTCTGTAATCAATCTTTTCCTATTATAATAGAATGACTCCTTCTATCGTTGATTGTTATCTCCCCTTGAGATATTCAATACATATCTGTTTTAAGGGTTTTTGCAAAAATATCTTCCACCTGTGGTAAGCTTTGTATGTTACTGACCAGACTGACCTTGGGTAAATATTCCTACAGACATGTTCTGCCAATCATAGTTGAATGACTTCCCTTGTCAATATGCTTTCTCTCTTTCTGACTATTTGTCACCTTTGTTTATGAAAAGGTAGATCTTCTTGACAAGGTTTCTTCCCCTGTTGATTTACTAACTTCTTATCTTAGTTGATTGGGATTTTTTTTTTTCGTGTGTGTTTAAAATGAGTAGTCTTTCTTGATACAAATTTTTGTAGTGATCGAGTCTTTTCAAGATTTAATCTAATTACTTTCTTATTTACTAACCAAAACTTCACTTGAGTTTTTACTAACTGTTCTCCCCCTTTATTTCTATAAAGGGTATCATTTTCTGACAGGGTTTCTCCTCTTGTTTTTTTTTTTTACAGGATGTCATGTACTTCATTTTGTACATCAGAGTACTGCTGCTATGGATACTGGAACACTGCGCAATTGTAGGTCATCATTTTTCAAACAACCCTTGGTTATGTTCATCAATTCTCATCGATCTCTACCAATTGTTTTTATATCATCCACCTTGACATCTGTACTCTCAACAATCGTATGTATCCTAAGATTGTAGAACCTGTATGCTTTCTTGGTAGTAGCATATCTAAGAAGAATACCTTCATCAGATATGGCATCAAATTTTCTGAGATTCTTCTCAAGATTTTTGATATAACCCTTACTTCCAATGACTTTGAAGTATTTTACAGAATGAGCTCTCCCAAACATGGTTCATAAGGAGTTTTACTACTATTAATCATGAGCTAACCTCTGTTCAATATGAATACTGATGTGCTTACAACTTCCATCCAATATCAATACTAATTGATGGAATACCCATCAGATAATTAGCTTCATCTTCAGGGTCCTCCTTGGGATAGAGAAACTTGGATGCAAAATGACCAACTTTTCCACAGTTAAAACATTTGTAAAGAGGTTTTCCTTTGTACTTCCATGATCCTTTTTGAAGTTTTCTAATGAAACTGGATTCTTCCACATCAGATTCTTCATGATGGTTGGATTGAGGTTTTTGCTCTTGATTTATCTTTGTGTCGGATGCTTTGAAAGATATTTCATCTTTTGCTGATTTATCATGCCCTATTCTCATTTCATATGCTATAAAGATTCCATGGAGCTGATGAACTGTGAGTGTATTTAGATCATATCTATCTTTAATTGAAGAAATCTTTGCATCTTATCTCATAGGTAATGACCTTAAGATTTTGTGCACAATGGGTTTATCTGTAACTTTTTTTTTTCTAGGATTGAAGATTCATCATCAACGTCATCATTGTGTGCACCATAATATTCTTTATCCTTGTTTTGAGAATATTCCTTATTAGATGTTTTATCCCCCAAACTCCTATTATTAACTTCATCAATTCCAGGAGCAATATTTTCCTCATCTTTCTTATTTGGTACTTGGGATTTTATTTTCCATATCTTCTTATTTACTCTTGTTGTCATATTGTGTGAAGCATTTCTTATTAACTGTTTTCTTGAGTTCCAACAATTATAGGCTTTGTGACCATATTCACCACAACTATAGCATCTCATAGTGTAACAATGCCCAACAATATGTCCAACATGATTGCAGTTCCAACATATTATACTATTGTCGAACCTACCGACTTGTTTTCTTCCATGATGCTGACAATCCAAGGCTTTATGACCATATTCATTACAAGAAAAACAATAACCGTTAAAGACACTCTCATACCTTCTTTGATTCATCCATGAAGGTGTCTCTCTTCTGAACTTGCTTTGAGGCGTATGAGTAGCTTCTGGATGTCTTCCTTGATATGATATTCTAAGTTTTTTAGTGTTGTTTTCATTCTTTGAACATGAAGAACTTACATCATACTTGCTTTCCCTTCTTATAAAAAAAAGACTTGCATCAGACCTGCCTTCACCTTTTACAAATGAAGGACTTGCATCAGGTTTGTTAGGGATACTGATCTTTTCCTTATTGTATCCAAAGCCATATTTGTCACTTGGTGATCTCTGACTATCTAGGATCGCATCCAGGGTCATGGAGTTGATCAAGAACTTGTTTTGGGTGTCTGACTGTTGAACCTTCTTTCTAAGATTCACAACTTCTGCTTCCAACTCATGACATCATTCTTCATTTTTGTCCAACTCGTTCCTTACTACCTCTTCTCTCCTTTTTGCTTCTTCAAGTTGGATTTTAAGATTTACATAGTTTTCCCTTAGTTCCTTTAGATCTACAATGTTTTTGCTTGATACATCATCTTCCTTCTTTTCTTCTTTTGCTTGAATGATTTTATTTTCCAGTTTGTTGATATTCTCTTCATTTTCTTCTGTTAGACCAACAACTTTTGTTTTCAATCTTTTGATCTCATCTTCTTTGTTTTCTAACTGAATCTTTTTCTCAGATATGATTTCTTTATTGTATTTGAGCTTTTCTTTTATTTCTAGGATATGCTTATGATTTCCAAGCTCATCATTTTCCTTCTCCTTTTCTTTTACTTGATTAATTTCTTTCTTCAACTTCTTGATCTCCTCTTCTTTCTCTTCTAACTAATTGTCCTGTTCATATATTATCTTATCACAGTCCTTGAGCATTTCCTTTATTTTCAAGACATGTTTTTTATTCTTTTCAAGGAATTCTTAAGTGTAGTCATGAAGATAGCTATAGTTTGATTCATTATGGTGATATAGGTATTCATAGAAACTCCAATCAACCTTTTCTTTGGCCTTTGATAGTTCTTCTTATTCTTCTTCCGTGGGTTAAATGCTAAAAGAACATTTTTTTATTGTATCTGTGTCTTCTTCTTTACTTGCAGAGGAGGATTTAATATCACTGCTATTGCGGTCGAAATATTGTGGGGAGTCCTTACTTTTATTGATGGCTGAGTCATCATCTTCATCCTTGATAGGAATGTCTTATGTGTCTTTATTTTTATTTGATACATATTTTCCAACTTTAGCCATAAGTCCATGGCGGATGTGCATAGTCCTATTCTTGTCTTGAATGTATCTGATAATGCATTGAGAAGAATATTCAATGCCACTTCATTGTTCTTCCTTGATCCTCTTTGGATGGTAATTTTGGATAGATTCTTTGATGTAGTTAATTCCTAGGGCTTCCTTACTACTGCATTCCAAACCTCATATCCTTTTGACTTCAAAAACTGTTTCATATTTTCTCTCGATGAGAAATAATTTGTTCCATTGAATAAAGGAGCTTCAACTGTGGAGAGAGCCATGTGTCCACCCATTTCTTTAGGATCCGCCTTCCAGTGTTTTAAACCGTGTTTGAAGGAACCTGGCTCTGATACCAATTGAAGAACACATGACCCACACTAAGAGGGGGGGGGGGTGAATTAGTGTGTGAATTATTTTAACAATTTCTTTTTACAAGTTACCGGTTAAAATATAATTGAATAGATTAAGAACAATCACATCATAATTATAATGAACACAAAGAACCAGATGTTTGTATAAGCTTTGTATAATTGATATGAAGACAAATATGAATATATGTGATCGAGGATTTTATTTTTAGCACCAACTAAAGTTTTCAACACCAACTGAAATAAGGAGCACCAACCCCTTGGAGAGCACCAATTCTCTGCCAAGACCCAGCTTGGCACAAGACCCATCTTGCTGCAAGTCCCAGCTTGCTGATAAAACCTAGTCTATACAACTAGAGTCTATTCGACTCCAGTAGTAGTGATCCATTATAGAATCAATGACCATAGATATACTTTAAGACACTCATCACCACATTTCATCTTCTCTGTTATTCACATTTTCTTTCCTCTGATATCTTCTTGAAATCTGATTCAACTTATTTAACTTATGTTCTGAACTGCATTTAATCTTCTCTCTGTTATTCACATTTTCTTTCCTCTAATGTCTTCTTGGAATCTGATTCAACTTTTTGTCTTCCATTATGGACTGCAGAGACACTATCTTCTCACTGCTTTTTCTCATTTATATAATCTTCAAACTGGTGTGAAATTTAAAACATGTCCCTTTATTTGAACCATTGTACCTTTTCATTTAAAATGATAATCTAAACTTTAATTAATATCATTTTCCCTTTTATTCTTTATTCATATTTTCATGATTTATTCTCTTTTAATCATGACTTTGTATCGGTTCATTTTTGTCATAAATTGATCACAGTCATGGATCAATTTAATCCTTTATACTCGATGTCTAATCTCTGTTATATTTATAGAGACCAAATTTCGTGAATCCGCATCCTTCAAACCATCACATATGACCATGCGTTACATAACCATGAGCTTTACCAATTATAGCGACATGTTATAATTTTCTTTTAATATTCTTATAGCATATGACCAATGGCGGTGACCAAATGCTAAGCTTGAACGAGTGCTTGAATGCTTTACCAAATCAACGGTCATGATTCAATTTGTTGGTGAGATGGACAACTGACGGGATTTCGGTACTTTTCCCTTCGAGTTATCATGAATTCCAATATTACAAAACTCACGATCACGAAATCACCGAAATGATTGGATGACTCATATTTATTTCATGAAGATAGATCTACGGTCTACTTTAGACCTAGACTCATCCTTTCACTACTGAATCTGACGGTTGTGACTTGATCAAACGATGAGATGGATGGTTGTCAAGATTTTGACGTTTTGGCCATCGAGTCTTTGAGACATTGCTCCTTACAAAAATCTCTATTGTGATATCACCGATATGATCAGTCAGTTCATGTCTCTTCCATGGAAGAGATCAACGATCCACCTTAAACCTTAATCCGATCCCTTCTTTTCTTAATCGAACGATTATGTCTTAATCAGGCGTTGAGATGTATGGCTACCGAGATTTCGACGTTTTTCCTTCGAGTCTTCGTGACCTCCAAAAATTCAAATCTCGGTGACTGTAAATCACTTGACATGTGTCCCTTTTAGATTTTTGGCGTTCGGGACTTCGAGACACTAGAGTTTTTTACTTACAATGCAAAACTCTGAAGTGAGACTCTCGGGTGTGAAGTAAATGCTTACGTCACTTGATGACGTGTCGCAATCATATTAGTTTCCACGTGTCATTCATATTCGTGATATACACGTGCCTAAAATTCCATATCATCTTGACACTTGTAAGTGCCTTACTATGCTATGTGTCCTTACTGATGTGGTCTTCCACGCATTCTAGCTGACAAGGTTCTCTGACCAATAGTCTTGATCCAACGATCCTCCATCGTCCTCCAAATCCAATGAACCTTATTCGCTCATTCTTCATTTCTTTAATCCAACACTGTAATATAATCAATGGATGAGAGAAACTCCAAAGATAACTTTTAGATTGGACGAATGTCGGTATTTCGGGATTTCGTTTGTCAGTACTTCGAGACATGAAACATGTCAAAAATTTTGAGGTGGATTTCACCGATTAGATCGGACGGCTTAGATATTAACCATCATCCAACGGTCCAGATCCTCTTTCATGATTTATCGTTTCTCTGTTTGGAAGGTTAGCACTTCCAGTCTTTGACTTTTCAATCAGCGAAGGGTTGAACCAATGCCATGTGTCCTTTGGCTCAACTTCCAGGATTTGCTCTTGATTCAATGGTCCGAATTGGATCATGAATTCGCGTTCGGTATTTCAAGAGGCATGCTCTGTTCTCTCAACTCACAATTTCCGAATTCCCAAAACCCGGTATTCCACTCTCGTCAGATTGATGACCCACGTCGCTCCTCCTGATTGACGGTCCTTATTTTATCGTGATTTCACGTTTTGGTATTTCTAGAAGCATGCTCCATTCTCTCAACTCGCAATCTCCGAATTCCCGAAATCCGGTATACCACTCTTGTCAGATCGATGACCCACGTCACTCCTCCTGATCGACAATCCTTATCTTATCGTGATTTCATGTTTTGGTATTTCAAAGGTTAGAGCACCTCCCTTCTTCTGACTCCTTATTTCCCGATATCTGATTTCACGATATCCGCTTACGTTGGATCGACGGTCCACGACCCTTCAATGGTCATCAAGCCCATGGTCACTCAAATGAATGATGTGCATTGTATCAGACGATCAACATGGTCAAAATATTTGATCAAACGACTGCTAAGGTTTCTTCACTCTGATCGGACGACTGCTGAGGCTCTTCATTCACTAACTCTCCTAAGCTTTAATATAGTAATTCGCTAGTTCTCCTAAGCTTTGATCACTGCGTTTTCTAACCCTCCTGAAATTTTATCGTAGGATTGTTGATCCTATCATGATCAATAATAATCACGAATTTCTTTTGCAACCTGATATACTGTTCAATGCGCTCTTCCTTCTGAGATTTGGTCTTCATACTTCTCACTCATCCTGTTTGATCCTCCTCTTGATCTTTCTCTTTTCCTTCTTTGCATAATGTATGACATCTTCTGCTGACTGATAAACTGTTGACATCAATGACAATCTCATCTGTCATTTAACAACATATCATCTGATCAACTGTTGACATCAATGAATGTTGACATCAATGACAATATTTCCAACACCCAGAAGTCAACACAAATTCTCCATTTCCCATTCACTTTCTTTGGAACCACTACAAGCGGGGATAACCACTTACTTTCGGAGATGGGATAGATAAATCCAACATTTAACATATTTTGGATCTCCTCCTTGACTATGTATTTAAGTGATGGGTTCATCATTATTTGGGGTTGCCTAATAGGTGTTACTTCCCCCTGGTTATATATGTGATGGATTTGTGTCGGGGTTTATACCCTTCATGTCAATGTATTCCCAGGAAAATGCTCTTGATTGTTTCTTAAGGATATCTACTAACTGTTTTTGTTGGTCTGCATCTAGCCTGGAATTTATATGTAAAATTTTTCTTGGACTAATCTTGTAGGGCATAGTGTAAGACATGTAAGAGTCATCAATCATAAAAATAAAATATGTTGAAGAAAAAATGGATGGGTCTAATTGTTCTTGAAATTCTTCCCCAAACATGTATTCAAATTAGGGAAAGGACTGTGGAAAATCCACACATGTGATAGTAGAAATAAACTGGTTTAACACATTTTCTGTTGTATGCTCCTAAAGTTTCCATGCATGGTCAATTGGCAATACGGGTTCTTCCTAGTCCTCGTTCTCGTATGGAAATTCAAGCCACCATAGACTCTACATAATAGGTTGATATGGAGGGTAAATGGTGATCTTCTGGATAGAGAGACCATTTGAGATGGTCATTTCTCCTTCTCTACAGCCAATAAATGCATTGGTTGTGGCTAGCCAAGGTCTTCCCAAAATGACGGGATGGCCTTTGGTAGGATCCTTTGAAAGAATTAGAAGAAAATATATGAGGTACTCCCATGAGGCTAAAGTAACCATGATATCATCTAAAATTCCTTCAGGTATAACCCTAGTCTTATCTGCTAATTCCAAAATGGTTGGGGTAGGTCGAAGAAGAGGTTGTAACTATAATTGTTCCAAGGTAGTAGCGGCCATAACATTGATGGCTACCCCTAGATCTATGAGAGTGTTTCCAATGGATACCTCATTAATGGTTATAGTCACTACGGGGTTTCCTGGATTCCCATATTTTGCTAGTTTTGGATGTTCTGATATGTATTTGGAAAGTCCTCCTATCAAGTGTACTGTAGGGGGGTCCTTTTGCTTCCTACCTGGCTTCTTGATATATAATTCTTTGACTACCTTACTGTAGATTGGAATGTCTTTAATGTCTTGAAGTAGAGGAATCTTGACACAAATATTTTTCAATTCATTCAAAATGTCAAATTCTGGTCGGGTGGTAGGTTTCTCGATTACCAATCGGTCTGGATAAGGAGGGACCTTCATAATTTGTGAAGGTTCATTTCGGGGAATCTTGGGTTCTTGATTCTTCGGGATAATAACATCTTTCCACCTGGTGTCATCTATGGGTTGTTTGGTGGTTTCTTCTTCTTCTTCTTCTTGGATGACCACTGAAGGTCTCTCCCTATCTATAATTTTTCTTGATCTTAGTTGAATTTCCTATAATGGAACAGGAGTAATAACATACATTGGGAAGGCCTGCATCTCAACATTGTGAAGAGGTTGAGGGGGGATTATTATTGGGATTTGGCACTGGCTGTGCCGGTAATAGTGTCAGTCTCGGGGAGCTTGCATTTTGATATTGTAGTAGTTGTTGTTGTGGAATAGGAGGTAAAGGTGGTGGAACAAAACTTGGCAAAAGTTGCAGAGTGTTCGGTGAGAATTGAGGATAAGGTTGGTTGGACATATGTATAGGTGGAGCTTGAGGGTTTCCTTGGTTGTGTCCTCCCTTCCATCCTTGAATCCAAGGATGTTGGTACTGAGTAGACCAATTTTTCCAACCTGGTGAGTTCCACTGTTGTTCTTGATAATAGGGTGGAACTTGAGACTATAGATCCGGGTATGTGGGTTGATTCCTAGGCTTCCATGGCCTTCTAGGTGCATAAGAAGACTCCCTAGGATCTCCACTCCTACAGATGGCTAATAAACCAGGCAATGATGGACATTTTTCAGTTACATGGTCTTCTGTACAAAAACCACAAACTGAAATGTTATCTAATGGGCATTCCCTTGAGGAATGCTTCCTCTTGCATCTTGGGAAATATATGCTCATTGTTGCATTTTACTCCTCCTATTTTTTTTTTTTTTTTTAGGGTGTCCAACTAGGAACCTATTGTGCTTAAGATATCTATATTGAAGTTCTCTAAAAGTTTCCATATCTCTTCTCTTGTGATACCACCTGAACTAATTGGTTTTAAGTTTCTATTGTAAGGGTCCTGAACATTATTTCCTATTTTGGCTTTACTCCTTGAGTAATTTTTACACATTTCACATATTTCAGAAAAGGGTTTATGAGAGATGTCACCTGATTCCATCAAGTTAAGCATCTCTAGATATTCTTATGAAATTCCCTTAAGGAAAAAATCCCTTATTGCATCCTCTGGGATGTCATGGTATTTTGACTTCTAGGAGATGTAACCAAATCTTTCCATATAATCTTCAAGGGTCTCATCTTCTAATTGTTGATTTTAAAGATGTCGTTACGAGACTCTTTGGTCTTGTAGTAGTCTTGGTACTTCTTAAGAAAGATGCCTTTCATGGCTTCCCAAGACCTAATACTGGATTCTCCCAATCCCATGAACCATCTTAGTGTAGAGTCTTTGAGGGTGGTAGGAAAGAGTTTTAATTTCTGGGCATCTTGTGTGTAGTTGTATCTCCTACACAAGATGCCAAATTCAAATAGGAAGTTGTCTGGATATTGACTTTTTTTACCGTAAAAGGTAGGCAGTGCTAAGAGAGGAATATTCTTCATGTTGACATTTGGAGTGGTGTCTAAAATTGGAAACCCAAAGGTAGTTTCGGTTTGGTTTCCATTTTCTTCTTCCTCCCCAAGTCTTACATTATTATGGTCCTCCTGCTCATCCATATTGGCTTGGTTTCCAAAAAGAGATTACCTAGGTGGTTTTACCTTTGAAGAAAAAAAGGTTTCCCTTTGATGGAAAGGACTTCCTATGGATTGGATGTCTGGGACTCTACTCGAGCCAGTTGAGACTATTGGTGCCAAAGTTTTTGTGTCAATTTGAGAGATAATTACATTGGTTGAACTACCAAACAAAATATTCACCCGTTCAGGGTCTATGATGTCCTTAAAATTAGGGTCCCTTGGTGGTGGTGTAAAAGAAAAGGTTGTATTGTTTGGTTCTGCGGAAGGCTCGAGTGGTCTTGCCTCCTTTCCTAATATGCTTGATGCTTCAATTTATTGTTCTATAGTGCTCCCTGTGTTAGTTTCTTTAGAGACTATTTTAGCTCTTTGAGTTGAACTAACTTCTGTTTTTCAGTATCGATCTACGGATTTTATAAGCGGAATGTTCCTTCCCCCAAAGAGATCAAAAGGAACCTTGGTTGAAAGGTCTAATTTTGATTTAATGTATCTACCTTATGGGTCTCTAGGACTATTCATGAAAGAAAGAAAAAAACAAAAGAAAAATCTACCATTTGGTTTCTAGGTCTATTCATGAAAGAAAACACAAACAAAAAGGAAAAACTACCATTGGGTTTGGGGGAACCTGCTATAGAATATGCGTAGGTTCTTACCTCTCGTCTTAAATCTCCCCCACCACTAAGATAATGCTAAGGTCTAAGGATGATCTATTTCCTAACTACTTCTTACCTTAAGATAACTCCTTGACAACGACGCCAAAAATGATGGGTGTTGTATATGCACTAAAAACACAGTAGAAACCCTCAATTAAATTGTCAACCTGGAGTAAGTAAACTTAGAGTTGTAGAAAAATATATGCCAAAGGTAGAAGGCTAGTAGGAGTATAGTCTAAATAAGGAAGGTAGCTATCTAAGGATAATCTACTCAAACGAAGCTATCTAATGAACAAACCCTACTAAGAAAATTGAAACTAGGTAACCTAAGTACTTTTGGGCCAAGGATCGATGGATAGTTCTAAGAAAACAAGTAAAAATCCTACTTGAAGCAAACTAGTTCGACAATAGGAAAAATAAACTATTAAGCATGACAATAAGAAAATGACAAAAGAAAACTACTTTAATCTTGCCAACCTATATTCAATGAGTAATTATCCTATGAAAGAAAGTAAATAAACAAGCAAGCAAAGACACCTAACTAACCTACTAAAGAAAGTAACGAGTAAGCAAAGACAACTATCTAACCTACTAAAGAAATAGACAAATAAGAAAAGACAACTAACTAACCTACTAAAGCAAATAGACAAGTAAGAAAAAACAACTAACAACTGCAAGCAATCAAATTAAAACTTCTCATTGAATAACTATCTAGCCTAAGAGGCAAGTGGACTAAATTCTTAATTCAAAACTATTTCTAATTCATGAAAGGAAATCTATTTAATCGAAAGAAAGAAGAACTACCAACTAATTCTTAATCTATGATAAGCAAACTACTATCTAATCTATCAAAGAAAAGTCTATCTATCCTACAACAACAATAAAACTATTTTCTAAGCTATGAAATCAAGAAAACTATCTCTTCTGATCTATGAAAGCAAGAAAACTATCCTTTTAACCCATGAAAGCAAGAAAATTATCTTTAATCTATGAAAAACTCAAATATAATGCTGGTGGTTGTGTGAATGTCTTCGGTGTCAGATGATATCTCGATGGCACTTGACAACAAAGGAAAATTCAAGTGGTATAATCTCAACACTAATCTTAATGGAAAAATGAAAGGTATGGATTAAACAATCCAATGAGAATTTAGCCATGACAAAACAATGTTAGATACTCTGCATATTCATGTATTAACCATCAACAACATAACGAGATCATCATTGTAATTCTATACTATGTAAGAAAACTTCATAATTAAATTCAACCATTAACTAAGAAATATAATTGCAATTTAATTCTAGGAAAGGAAATTACATAAATGAAACTATGCTACATCTATTCTAACAATTCAAACTGCAATAAGAAAAATGCTTAAGAACATAAATTAAACTGTGATATTGAAAAGTAAACTAACAATCTGCATTAACCAACAACTAATTAAACAAGATCTATATAAAAATGAGATAAGCAAGCTATAATTGAAAACTTGAATTAATTCTATCCACCCATCAAATCCCTTTCAAAGAGGACCCAAATAAAAACTCTATTCTATTCTAATTAAAACTCTGTTTTAAACTTGAATATAAAATCATAAATCAAAGCATAATCTATCTAATTGCGCATGGGGTTAGTCTAGGGACTTGCATGCCCATTCCTAATCTACAAGATCAATGCATGCTAACACATCTCATCATTCTAACCTACAAAAGAGAATCAAAACAATTAAACTACAACGAACTAATTAACACAATAAAAATGCATGTACAAAAAATAAAGAGAACAATTAAATTATGAAATGCATAAACAAACATGAAGACAATTACTAGACTGCTAGTGGGTCCCCCAGCAAGTCGTGGTCACTCTCTAAAAGCACACCATGAACTCAGTAGGTTGAATTCACCATAAAAACTCAAAAACACAGTTCTAGCATAATCTGGCAATGTAAAAAACTCAAAACAGAGTAAAATCATTTTTTTGTCTATCACACTGACAATTCTAATGCTTAACTTATGTATGACCACCTCGATGGTATTTATAATGTTTACAGGGCAAGTGGTCGACCACAGGAGGGTTGAACCACTTCTAAATTCGACAAATTACAATAAATGATGCCCTAACTGATAAACCAGAGAGAGCCAATAATTCCCCTCTTGAACAACTAAAACTGAGTTGTCAGGAGCTCAGTAGCTAGAGGGTGAAAGCATAAACAAAACCCACGTTCTTGATTCGCCCATTGCTGGCCACCAATACCATAACCGCCAAGTCGTCCTCCGTTTTTGTGTAATACACAGTGTTGGACAGAGTGTGGGATCAAGTGCCAGAACAAGTATTGGAAGGAGTGCCGGATCAAGTGCCGGAAGAATAAACATGGTGTGTTTTTTCCCTATAACACCATAAAAACATGAATTATATCTTGGTAATCATAAAACATGACGAACTATACTCAATATAATCATTAAACATGAATTACATGTACCTAGTGTCTATCATACCATTTTATCATGAAATTCTTCAAAAAGATCCTTTAAAATATGAAAAACACATATGTACATGCGGCAAAAGTGTATAATAACCATCATAAAAGTGATCATATCTCGGGCCCAATAGGTGCGCAGAATGCGCTGAGCAACACAGTGAGTTTGGCACACGTGCTCAGAAGACGCACCTGTGGGCTGGTAAACCCGCGCACGTTCTGATACGCGGCCATGAAGAAAATTTCGGATGAAATTCTCTCATCTCAGCTCCAAATTTAGATTTTTGCAGGTAGGCATGGGTCGGTTATGGTTCCTGCAAGTTAAATAAACCTAAATTAAGTGCTCAAAAAACCCAAATGGGGAGGAAATTGATACCTTTCCCCAGTGGAGTCGCCAATCTATTGCGTCCCTTTCGTCACCTAAATGAGAAAAATAAGGACGCTTACAAGTCCAGTTGGGTATCTAGACAAGACAACAGTGAGTGCAAGAGTTAGAAACATCAAGCATGATAAATAAACAAAATACTAAGCTAATAACAATAAAAGAAATTAAACTAAGGTGTATAAAGATATTAGGATAAAAAATAAACAACATTCATGCCACCAATGGATAGGATTGTATTAGTGGAAAAACAACAAAGAGAAAGGGAGACTTATGGGTCCCCTCTTCCTCCAAGGGAGGGCTCTTGAACCCCCAAATATTGAGCTCTTCTTACAAATAACAAACTAGAAGGAAATGGTGAAGAAATCCAAAGCTCATTCACTCAAGAGGTGTTGTGAATAACTCAATGAAATGGTGCTTGTATGCCCTTGATGAGGAAAGAGGATCCTCCAAGAGAATATAGGCAGCATAACAATACAAATGAATTCCTTGAAATATAGTGCACCCATGGCCTCTTTTTATAGCAAATCTTTGAGGCATTATTTAACTAGTCTTTAGTGTGAACAAGGGGCTCTTTAGGGAACCCTTAGGTCTTTGACCAGCCCCCCCACTCAGATTCAACTCAGATTTGGGTTTCAAATTGACTTGGGAGATGAACCAGAAGTGGGTGGAAGGCCGACCAAAATAATAAATGTGTCGTTTTGAGGTTTGCGTGATTTTTTGCGTCCATAGTCGTGCATCGGGCGCATGTGCGCTTTTCTGACATTTTTCAATTGTTGCACGTGCAGACGCTTCCTTTGTATCCTTAGCACATGTTGATTTTATAACCAGTTGCATAGTTATGTGCCCTTTGGAAATGCATTTTTTGGGCCATGAATGAACTAATGGGTGTTTGGAGATGTTGGATTCCTGTAACCATTTGCGGATGAAATTTCAGTGATAACACTTTTTCCTTTATATGTGTGTTTTCATTTTCAGTAACCTTCATCATTTCTCTTTTTCTTATGAGGACATTTGTTAGAAAAATGAACAATACCATCACAATTAAAACAAATTAAAGGAAGCTTACCTCTATACCTGTCGTTGGTTCCCTTGTTCAGTCCTTTGGCGAAGTTGGCCACTTCTTCATCATCTTCAGAGATGTCACTGCTGCTACTATATTCTTCTTGTTCCTTTTTCTTTTTCTTTGATCTTTTTGATTCTTTGAAGAATGCTTCTTTTACATCTAGATTTTCCTGTTCAGTTCTCATTTCATATGTTGTGAAGATTCCATGCAATTCATCCATGCTTATTGAGTTTAGATCTGATCTTTCTTCTAGTGTTGATATCTTAGGGTTAAATCTCATAGGAAGAGATCTTAGTACCTTTTGAACAATTACAGATTCTTCAATTTCTTCTCCCAATCCTATGATTACATTCGTTCTTTCATCGACTCGTAAGAAGTAGGCTGCAATATTCTCATCTTCCTTCATTTTTAGTTGTTCGAACTGACCTCTGTAAGTTTGAAGCTTTGCTGCTTTGACTTTTTTATCTCCTTCATAAATATTTCGAAGCTTGTCCCAAATCTCTTTAGCAGATTTACAATGTGCAACTTTGGCGAATACCTTATCATTGAGACCATTCAAAAGTGCATTTTTGGATTTGGAATTATTCTCACCGATTTTCACTGCTTTGTCATTTGTTGGTGGAACTGCTGGTGCTGTGTATCCATCTACAGTTGATTTTCAAACTTGAAATCCCTGTGCCTATATATATTTCTTCATCCTTATGCTCCAAAAAGAATACTTTTGTCTATCAAACTGTGGTATTCCATTTTTATACAAGTTGGTACTCTCCATGATCTACCTTTCAGTGGTTAAACTGATTTTTGAAGGAACCTGCTCTAATACCAATTGTTGGATTATTGGGGGGGTGAATCAGTAATAGCGTAATTATAATCATTTTTCTTCAAATAATCCAAATGTTATATCAATGTAGAATTACTATCCAATAATGAGCAATAAGAAATGAACAATCACACACATACACAGTACACCAGTGTTTTAAGTGGAAACCCAAATCGGGAGAAAACCAAGGAATTATTTTTCTTATATGTCTTGAAGAATTACATTCATTGGAAGCACCAAATTCCTTTGTTTTCTATCTCAAACTGGAAGGAGGCTTCAACCCCCTATTTTCTCAGGCTATAACTTGAGGGAAGCTCCAACTCCCCAATTCTCTAGCTACAAGCAGAAGGAGACTACAACCCCCTATGTTCTCTTGATACAACCGGAATGTGGCTACAACCAACTTTCCTTGCCCCGTCCAACCACCCTGAAGTAGAAGTAGAATGATGGAACCACTATAAAACTATCACTGTGAGATATACTGCTGTAAACATGTACCAATAAACCTGAAACATGCATAAACCTGTACCTTAACCTGTAATCAACCTCTACCATAAACAAGTGCATAAACCATGCACCAACCTGTAAAATAAACAAGTGAATCAACCATGTACCAACCCGTACCCAAAAATCTATATACACCTCATGTATGTGCCAACTCATCAACTACTTGTCTCAACCATGTACCCAACTTGTACCTCAACCAAAATCCCTCATCAATTTCATCATCCAAATATGATTTATAACTCTATAGTAGACCTGGTGTATATGATCACATATGATGCAGGAGCATCGTAAGCATCCAGCCAAGCAAGCAACGTAAAAGGCGAAAGACAACTGAAGACCTCCAACGCACGTTTTTGAATTTTTTTTGAAGCATTAATGTAATGGTTAAAGGGAAGCGTACTTGCATATTGTAAACATATCATGAGCGATTCGCTCTCATTTGTAGAAGGTAGAGGAATTTATGCATAGTTAATGAAAGTAGGTAGGTTTGAATTAAAGATTAGACAGTCTAGAAGAATAGGAGGGAAAATGGATATAGACACCCTCATCTTTGTATCATGGTATCATTAGATCATTGTAACATTAGCATAAGGCAAAAGAAGAAGAAAGTTGTAGCAGAAAGTTGTAGAGAAGAACCCATGTACAAAAGATTTGAATTAATATATGAATCTTTGAATCAGACTCATGGTGTTATGATGTTTTTTGTGTATACATGCTGAATGGTATGCTAATAGTTGTTTTATTCTCTCTGTTATACATTTGATTTAATACTGTGTTGAATGTATGATTTCATATTAAATGTTTGAGGTCTAAGAGAAGAAAGAGAATGAGTTTCAATTGTTTCTCTTCCTGAGAGAGAATTTCCTGCAAGGAGTGCGTTGACAAAGGTTCAGAGTTTATCTCTGAAAGCAGAAGTGCAAGTGAAGCACAAGAGCCGTGCAAGATGTGCGCAGGCTAGATGAGTCCTTAGGAATTATTAACTAAGGTGGAAGAGAGAGAGAAAGAATGTTTTCGCAGAAGGTGCATAGAGTCGAGAGTTCAAATACGTAGAAGTATTTGGAGGTCTGTCGCAAGGAGTGCGAGCAGAGGCCCTTTTTCGAGGCTTGAATTTACCAGAGAAATATCAGAAGGGGTAGTGCCTTTGAAGTATTCTAAGGAAGGTAGGAAGAAAAATATTCGTGCAGAAGGTTAAGTTCCAGTGAAGGAATATTGGTTCATTCCATAGAGATTCTTGAGGGAAGAATCGAATGATCAAAATTTTCTATGGAGAACTCATGAAATAGCGAGGACTGTAGGATCTAGGAGAGTTGTGGGGAAGATAAGCATTGGATGAATCCATCCTTCGAGAGGCAGGATCTAATGTGGACCATTGATCGTGATTGTTTTACTCTCGAGATCATTTCAACATTTCGGGGGTTGTAAGTCCGAAGTGTGGACGAAACCCTTGGTCACTCGAACTCCCAAAGAATGAACTAGATTACCGTGTGTGAAGGCAAGGAGCAGAAGTTTTGTCGTTTTGGAATTTCGGAGTTCGACATTTAGGGGGTCCTGATGACAAGGAGTCAGGCATAGTAGAGCAAAAAACCCGAAGTCGTGAGTTGCGACAGAACTTGATGTGAATTTTGGGATTTCGGTAATTTGGGATTCAGAATACCAGAAGTCCTGATGACAAGGAGCCAGGGGCCTTTGTATTGAAAAACCCGGAGTTTCGAAACCCGAAAAATCCTTGAAGTGGCATTTCAGGGATCAGGGTTTCGACATGTTCGTTGACAAGGATTCGGGACACTTCACATCAGAAATCCCGAATTTTTAAAACGCAAAATATCTGTGAAGGAGCGTTTCAACATTTTGGTGTTTTGGGGTTCAGGGATTCGAGATTGTGGTGACAAGTGTTTTGGGATCAAGAGTTTCAAACCCCTGATACCCAGAAGCCCAAAATAACGTGAGCTGTTGGATCTTAAGGAAGGCCATAAACCATTGATTCCATAGAAGGCATCGCTTCAGAATTCGGGGTTTCGAAGTGATAGGGGAATGACAATCGAAGACTGATTAAAGTTTCGAAAGCCGAGAAAGGTGACAGGTGGCAGGAATCCACGTCAGCGACCGAGGATAGCTGAAAGGACAGGTGGAAAGTTTTCATCAATAGTCGAAGTCAGACTCCGTTGACTGTTTCTGGGTTCGAGGGTTGGAGAGTCAGGAAACCTCACATCAGGATTCGTGAAATCGTGAGTTTCGAAACCCTGAAAAAGAGAAAAACCTGTTGAGGAGCCAAAAATTGATGAACGTGTCGGGATTCATCAATTCGACACTTTAGGAGACAAAATATCGAGGTTCCCTAGTCTGTAAATCCCGAAGTAGAAAAACATGATACAGAAGCAGAGAAGGATGCGACCAAAGACTTCGGCATTTCAACATTTTGGGTTTCAGTAGGTAGAAGGGCCGAGAACCTCGACAATAGGGATCGTTAAATTACGAAACCCGAAGTCCTTTGTGGCTTGAACAAAGGGGTTGATTAACCCTTGGCGTGGTTGTAGTGAAGATCCTGTGTGCATCTCAGCCCGAGGGTAGGGGGTCTGCGTCAGTTGTGGTATCAAGGCACAGAAAAAGTTCTTTGTTTTCTGTAGCAGAGAAAAGAGGAGCATTTCTCAGCCATGCCACCGAGAATAAGAGATAGGCCCATGCCAATGCCTGATCCAGCAGTGAAAAGAGAAATGCGTGAACTACGTGGTAGGATTGATGCCATGGAGACAACACAGTGGTGAAAAGTTAATGATGGGGATATCAGTGAAGCGGGAAGTGAAAATGAAGCTGGACATGAAGCAGAAGAAGTGGCAGTCGAAGATGTTGCAGATGAATGCCTATTCAGGGTTGTTGCAAGGATAGGTGCCAGGGAAAAAATGGAGATTCCCAGGTATGAGGGGAACTTAGATGTTGAAGAGCTTCTAGATTGGATTAGGGCTCTGGATAAGTACTTCCACTATGAGGATGTCCAGGAAGACAAGAAGGTCAACCATGTTGTCACAAGACTTAAAGGGCATGCAACATTATGGTGCGATGAACTGCAGACTGACAAATGCTGCAAAGGAAAGAAAAAAGTCAAGAGCTGGGATAGAATGACTGCGAAGATGAAAGCCAAATTCATACCCAAGGATTATCAAATTACTCTGTTTAGGAGGATGAAGAATTTGAGACAGAGGCTAATGTCAGTGAAAGAATACACAGAAGAGTTCTAAAAGATAAACATCAGAGCAGGTCATCGGGAAAGCGATGATGAAAAGGTTGCCAGGTACATGAATGGTCTGCAATATGACATTCAGGACGAGATAAGCATGATGACCCTTCGGAATGTAGAAGATGCTTATCATATGGCTCTGAAAGATGAAGAGAAGTTGAGCCGAAAGAAAGGTCAAAGAGGTCGAGGCAGAAGTCAAACCAGAGGCAAAACATTTTCCCAAGACAGAACTCAGAAATCCAAAGAAGAGGGGAAGAAACCTCAAACCGAACCCGAGAGAGGGGGAAGCTCACGAAGAGGACAATATGCTGATAGAAATAATTTTTCTCGTACCAGAGGAAGAGGAAGAGGCCGAGGAGGTGAAGTGAAATGTTTTATTTGTGGGAAAAAGGGACATATATCTTATGAGTGTCCAGATAGGAAGAAAGAAGGTGGTGAAAATCACATTTCTGAAGCACAAGGACATAATGTTGAGGCAAAAGATGTTGAGGGCGGAAGATCTTTAATGATGAGGAAAGTTCTCTTAACGCCAAAGAAGGAGGCAGAGAACCCAGCCCAAAGGAACAAATGTTTTCGCACTGCTTGCAAGACCAAAGATAGGGTATGAAAGGTTATAGTGGACAGCGGTAGCATAGACAACCTTGTTTCCACAGAGATGGTAGAAAAGCTGGAGCTGGAGACTATCGTACATCCAAGACCATACAGAGTTTTGTGGCTACAAAAAGGACATTAGGTAAATGTCATTAAACAGTGTTTAGTTGAATTTAAAATAGGAGGATATAAGGATGAAATATTATGTGATGTCATGCCCATGGATGTTTGTCATCTATTGCTGGGTAGACCATGGCAATATGACAGAAATTTGATTCATGATGGGAGAAATAAAAAATACACCCTAGAGAAGAATGGGAGGACACACATGTTGCTACCGATTAAGGATAAAAAAGTAAAAACAGAGACAAGCAACAGTGTACTTATCATGAGTGAGAAGGAACTTCTTAATGAGGTTAAGAAGAAGGAAGACACACAATTTATTGTGGTCAGAAAACCTAAAATTGTTTTGAGCAGTACAAGAGTGAATGATTTACTAGAAGAAATCCAGAAGTTGCTGGGAAGTTTGTTGATATAGTAGTGGATGAACTACCTTGTTCGTTGCCACCCATCAGGAGTATAAGCCATCACATTGATCTTATACCTGGAGCTAGTTTACCGAACAAAGCAACGTATAGGTTGATGCCGCAGGGAAATGAAGAAGTCAAGAGACAAGTCCAGGATTTAATGGATAAAGGATTGATTCGAGAGAGCTTGAGTCCATGAACTGTTCCAACAGTACTCATCCCAAAGAAAGATGGAGGCTAGAGGATGTGTACAGACTCAAGGGAAATCAATAAGATTACCATCAGATACAGATTTCCATTACCAAGGATGGATGATTTTATGGATTACTTGAGTGGAGCAAATTTTTTTTCAAAGATTGATTTAAAAAGCGGATATCATCAAATTCGTATGAGAGAAGGTGATGAATGGAAGACAACATTCTAGACGAATGAGGGGTTGTATGAATGGCTTGTTATGCCATTTGGCTTAACAAATTCTCCCAGTACTTTCATGATATTGATGAATGAAGTCCTGAAGGATTTCATTGGGAAATTTGTCATCGTATATCTTGACGATATATTGATTTTCAGCAAGACAGAAGTAGAACACTTGAAGAATTTGTCTATAGTGATGAGAAGATTACAGCAAGAGAAGTTGCTGATAAACATGAAGAAATCAACATTTATGAGGACATAACTCATTTATTTGGGTTTTGTTATCTTTTCAGATGAGTTGAAAATGGATCCGGATAAGGTAGAGGCGATTAAGAATTGGCCATCACCGAAAAGTGTGTTTGAAGTTCGAAGCTTCCATGGTTTAGCTAGTTTCTATAGGAAATTCATCTGAAATTTCAGTGGGATTAGCGCACCGATGATGGACATGGTGAAGAAAAGACACAAGTATTTTCACTGGACAAAAGAAGCAGAGAAGAGTTTCAATCTAATGAAGAAAAAGATCACGAAGCAACCGATTTTGGTTTTTCCAGACTTTAACAAGACATTCCAGGTCAAGTGTGACGTGAGTGGATTTGCAATTGGAGTAGTCTTGAGACACGATGACAGGCCGGTCGCATACTTCAACTAGAAATTGAATGAAACAAAGATTAAACACTCAACATATGACAAAGAATTCTATGCGGTCATACAAACGCTGAAGAAATGGAGACATTATTTGGCTGCTAAAGAGTTTGTTTTGTACAGCGATAATCATGCTTTGCAATTCGTGATTCAACAGGACAAGTTGAACCAAAAGCATGCAAAATGGGTTGAATTCATGCAAAATTTTACTTTTGTGATTAAGCATATTTTTGGAACCGCTAACAAAGTCGTTGATGCTTTGAGCAGGAAATGTTTGCTTATGCAGGAATTTAGAGTCAAAACTTTGGTTTTTGATAACCTCAAAGAAATGTACAGAGATGATCTAGATTTTAAAGAGGCTATGAGGCATCTGAGAATCCAATTCCCAGGAACATAAGCCAGTGGACCGAATATATGATCCAGGATGGATTATTATTCAGGGGCAATCATTTATGTATTCCAAAATGCTCCATGAGGGAGAACATGATGTAGGAAAAACACAGTGGAGGATTGGTCGGACATTTCTGTCATGACAAACCGTTCTCAAAGTTGAATGGCGCATATTTTTGTTCAGGGATGAGGACATATGTTAATAAATTTGTGGACAGATGTAGGATTTGTCAGCACACAAAGGGGAAATGGAAAAAAACAGGGTTATACTAGCCATTACCCATACCTGAGAGGCCGTGGGATGCAGTGAGCATGGATTTTGTATTGGGACTGCAAAGGACACAAAGAGGATATGATTCAATCTTTGTGGTGGTAGACAGATTTTCAAAGATGGCACATTTCATACCATGCCAGAAAACCAGCGACACAACTCATATTACGAACCTCTTTTTCAAAGAAGTCATCAGACTTCACGACTTTCCAAGGAGCATAGTTTTAGATCGGGATACCAAGTTTGTGGGACATTTCTGGAGGAATTTATGGAAGAATCATGGGACAAGTTTTTCTTTTAGCTCAGCTTATCATCCTCAGACGGATGGGTAGACAGAAGTTGTGAACAGAAGCTTGGGATATTTGCTGAGGATCCTAGTGACTAAACACCACAGTTAGTGGGATCACATTCTGCCACAAGCGGAATTTTTTTATAATGATTCGATCAATAGAAGCACAGGGAAAAGTCCATTCCAAATTGTATATGGAATGCAGCCAAGGGGAGTTTCTAAATTAAAATATATGTAACAAACTGAATTCAGAAGTGCTAGTGCAGAGGATTTTACAGAAGCAATGAAGGAGCTTCACAGTCGAGTCAAAGAGTGATTGCAGAGTTCAAATCAAGAATATAAGAGTAGAGAAGATCAACACAGGAGAGAACTTCAATATGAAGTTGGTGATCTGATTCTTGCACATCTGAGGAAGGAGAGGTTCCCAAGGGGAACATATAACAAACTGAAAATGAAGAAGATTGGACCATGCAAGGTCATAAAGAAATTTGGGGGAAACGCATACGAGATTGAACTACCTGATGGGATCAAAATTTCACCGATATTCAACATCTCAGATTTTTACCCTTACAGAGCTGAAGAAACAGGGGAAGACATTGAACAAACATAAGTTCAGTGGAGGAAACAAATGCCTGTAGCTGAAAAGCCACAGATGGAAAGAATAATTGACAAGAGGATTAGCAAAAAGACCAGGAGCAAGGAGCATTTTGAATACTTGGTCAAATGGAAAGGACATCGAGTTGAAGATGCCAGTTGGGAAGATGAAGCAAAAATTCATAAGCATGGAAAGACCGTGCAAGAGGTCATGAATAGGAGTTCATCAAAATTTTCAAGAGAGGAAGTATGATGTAGGAGCATCCTAAGCAGCCAGCCAAACAAGCAATGTAAACGACAGAAGACATCTGAAGACCTCCAGTGCACATTTTTGAAATGTTTTTGAAGCATTAATGTAATGGTTAAAGGGAAGCGTACTTGCATATTGTAAATAGATCATGAGTGATTCACTCTCATCTGTAGAAGGTAGAGGCATTTATGCATAGTTAATGAAAGTAGGTAGGTTTGAATTAGAGATTAGATAGTCTAGAAGAACATGAGGGAAAATGGATATAGACACCCTCATCTTTGTATCATGGTATCATTAGATCATTGTAACATTAGCATAGGGAAAAATAAGAAGAAAGCTGTAGTAGAAAGTTGTAGATAAGAACTCATGTACAGAAGCTTTGAATTAATATATGAAGCTTTGAATCAGACTCATGGTGTTCTGATGTTTTTTGTGTATACATGCTGAATGGTATCCTGATAGTTGTTTTATTCTCTCTATTACACATTTGATTTAATACTATGTTGAATGTATGATTTCATATTAAATGTTTGAGGTCTAAGAGAAGAAAGAGAATGAGTTTCAATTGTTTCTCTTCCTAAAAGAGAATTTCCTACAAGGAGTGCATTGACAAAGGTTCAGAGTTTATCTCTGAAAGCTCAGGAGGGATACTGTTGTTCTCATTCCAACAGAAGTACAAGTGAAGCACAGGAGTTGTACAAGACATGCACAACCTAGCTGAGTCCGTAGGAGTTATTAACTAAGGTGGAAGAGAGAGGTAAAGACTGATGTCGCAGAAGGTGCACAAAGTCGAGAGTTCAAATACATAGAAGTATTTGGAGGTCTGTCGCAAGGAGTGCGAGTAGAGGCCCTTATCTGAGGCTTGAATTTACTAGAGAAATCTTAGAAGGGGTAGTGCCTTTGAAGTATTCGAAGGTAGGTAGGAAGCAGAATCTCCATGCAGAAGGTTAAGTTCCGGTGAAGGAACATCGATTCGTTCCATAGATATTCTTGAGGGAAGAATCGAATGGTTGAAATTCTCTGTGGAGAACTCAAGAGATAGCAAGGACCGTAGGATCTAGGAGACATGCAGGAAAGATAAGCATTGGACGAATCCATCCTTCGAGAGGCAGGATCCAATGTGGACCATTGATCGCGACTGTTGGACCATCGAGATCATTTCTTCATTTCGGGGGTTGTAAGTTTGAAGTGTGGACGAAACCCTTGGTCGCTCAAACTCCCGAAGAACGAACTGGATTATCGTGTGTGAAGGCAAGAAGTAGAATTTTTGGCGTTTCAGAATTTTGGAGTTCAACATTTCGGGTGTCTTGATGACAAGGAGTCAGGCATAGTAAAGAAAAAATCTCGAAGTCGTGAGTTGCAATAGAACTTGATGTGAATTTCTTGATTTCGGTAATTCGGTATTCGTAATACAGAAAGTCCCGATGACAAGGTGCCAGGGGCCTTTGTATTGAAAAAACCGGAGTTGCGAAACCCAGAAAATCCTTGAAGTGGCATTTCGTCATTTCAGGGATCGGGGTTTTGGCATGCTCGTTGACAAGGATTTGGGACACTTCACGTCATAAATCCCGAATTTGTGAAATGTGAAATATCTGTGAAGGCGCGTTTCAACATTTTGGTGTTTCAGGGTTCAGGGATTCGGGATTGTGGTGACAAGTGTTTTGGGATCGAGAGTTTCGAACCCCCGGTACCCAGAAGCTCGAAATAACGTGAGCTGTTGGATCTTAAGGAAGGCCATCAACTGTTTTTTCCATAGAAGGCATCACTTCAGAATTCAGGGTTTCGAAATGATAGGGGAACAATAGTTGAAGACTGATTAAAGTTTTGAAAGCCAAGAAAGGACACAGGTGGCAGGAATATACGTCGGAGACTGAGGACAACTTAGAGGACAGGTGGCGAGTTTTCGTCAATAGTCGAAGTCAGACTATGTTGATTGTTTCGAGGTTCGAGGGTTGGAGAATCAGGAAACCTCATGTCAATATTTGTGAAATCGCGAGGTCCAAAACCCCGAAAAAGAGAAAAACCCGTTGAGGAGCCAAAAATTGATGAACGTGTCGGGATTCGGGAATTCGACACTTTAGGAGAAAAGAGATCGGGGTTCGCTATTATGGAATTCCTTAAGTCGCGAAACATGATACAGAAGCAGAGGAGGACGCAGCCAAAGACTTCCGCGTTTCAGTATTTCAGGTTTCAACAGGTGCAAGGGCCGAGAATCTTAACAAGAGGGCCCATGAAATTGTGAAACCCAAAGTCCTTTGTGGCTTGAACAAAGGGGTTGATTAACCCTCAGTGTGGTTGTAGTGAATATCCTGAGCGGATCTCGGCCCAAGGGCAGGTGGTATGTATCAGTTATGGTATCAGAGCATATAAAAAGTTCTTTTTTTTCTGTAGCAAAGAAAAGAGGAGCATTTCTTAGCCATGCCGTCGAGAAGAAGAGATAGGCGCATGCCAATGCCTGATCCAGCAGTGGAAATAGAAATGTGTGAACTACGTGCTAGGATTGATGCCATGGAGACAACACAGAGGCACAGAGTTAATGCTAGGGATATCAACGAAGATGAAAGTGAAAATGAAGCTGGACATGAAGGAGAAGAAGTGGCAGTCGAAGATGCTACAAGCCTACAGATGAACGCCTATTCAGGGATCTTGTAAGGATAGGTGCCAAGGAAAAAATGGATATTCCCATGTATGAGGGGAACTTGGATGTTGAAGAGCTTCTAGACTAGATTAGGGATCTGGATAAGTACTTCGACTATGAGGATGTTGAGGAAGACAAGAAGGTCAAGGATGTTGTCACAAGACTTAAAGGGCATGTAGCATTATGGTGGGATGAACTGCAGGCTGACAGACGCTGCAAATGCAAGAAGAAAATCAAGAGCTGGGATAGAATGGTTTCGAAGATGAAATCCAAATTCATACCCAAGGATTATCAAATTACTCTGTTTCAGAGGATGTAGAATTTGAGACAGAGTCTAATGTTAGTGAAAGAATACACTGAAGAATTCTACAACATAAACATCAGAGATGGTCATCGGGAAAGAGATGATGAAAAGGTTGCCAAGTACATGAATGGTCTGCGATATGACATTCATAATGAGATGAGCATGATGACCCTTCGGAATGTAGAAGATTCTTATCAGATGGATTTGAAATATGAAGAGAAGTTGAGCCGAAAGAAAGGTCAAAGAGGTGGAGGCAGAAGTCAAACCAGAGGCAAAACAATTTTGCAAGACAAAACTCAGAAATCTAAAGAAGAGGGGAAGAAACCTCAAACCCAACCTGAGAGAGGGGGAAGCTCACGGAGAGGACATTATGCTCATAGAAATACTTTTTCTCGTACCAGAGGAAGAGGAAGAGGCCAAGGAGGTGAAGTGAAATGTTTTGTTTGTGGGAAAAATGGACATAAATCTTATGAGTGTCCAAATAGGAAGAAAGAATGTGGTGAAACTCACATTTCCGAAGCACAAGGATGTAATGTTGAGGCAGAAGATGCTGAGGGTGGAAGATCTTTAATGATGAGGAAAGTTATCTTAATGCTAGAGAAGGAGGCAAAGAAGCCAACCCAAAGGAACAGACTTTTTCAGACTGCTTGCAAGACCAAAGATAGGCTATGCAAGGTTATAGTGGATAGCGGTAGCACAAACAACCTCATTTCTATAGAGATGGTAGAAAAGATGGAGCTAGAGACTATGATACATCCAATCCCATACAGAGTTTCGTGGCTAAAAAAAGGACATCAGGTAAATGTCACTAAACAATGTTTAGTTGAATTTAAAATAGGAGGATATAAGGATGAAATATTATGTGATGTCATTCCCATGGATGTTTGTCATCTATTGCTGGGTAGACCATGGCAATATGATAGAAACGTGATTCATGATGGGAGAAAGAACACATACACCCTGGAGAAGAATGGGAGGACACACATGTTGCTACCGATTAAGGATAAAGAAGTAAAAACAGAGACAAGCAAAACTGTACTTCTCATGAGTGGGAAGGAACTTCTTAATGAGGTTAAGAAGAAGGAAGACGCACAATTTATTGTGGTCAGAAAACCTAAAATTGTTTGACCAGTACAAGAGTGAATGAGTTACAAGAAGAAATCCAAAAGTTGTTGGGAGAGTTTGTTGATATAGTAGTGGACGAACTACCTCGTTCATTTCCACCGATCAGGAGTATAAGCCATCACATTGATATTATACCTGGAGCCAGTTTACTGAACAAAGCAGCATATAGGTTGACGCCGCAGGAAAATGAATAAGTCAAGAGACAAGTCCAGGATTTAATGGACAAAGGATTGATTCGAGAGAGCTTGAGTCCATTCACTGTTCCAACAGTACTCAGCCCAAAGAAAGATGGAGGCTGGAGGATGTGTACATACTCAAGGTAAATCAATAAGATTACCATCAGATACAGATTTCCATTACCAAGGATGGATGATTTGATGGATTACTTGAGTGGAGCAAAGTTTTTTTCAAAGATTGATTTTAAAAAGCGGATATCATCAAATTCGTATGAGAAAAAGTGATGAATGGAAGACAACATTCAAGACGAATGAGGGGCTTTATGAATGGCTTGTTATGCCATTTGGCTTAACAAATGTGCCCAATACTTTCATGAGATTGATGAATGAAGTACTGAAGGATTTCATTGGGAAATTTGTCATCGTATATCTTGACGATATATTGAATTTCAGCAAGACAGAAGCAGAGCACTTGAAGCATTTAGCTACAGTGATGAGAATATTACAACAAGAGAAGTTGGTGATAAACATGAAGAAATCAACATTTATGAGGACATAACTCATTTATTTGTGTTTTGTTATCTCTGCAGATCAGCTAAAAATGGATCTGGATAAGGTAGAGGTGATTAAGAGTTGGCCATCATCGAAAAGTGTGTTTGAAGTTTGAAGCTTCCATGGTTTAGCTAGTTTCTATAGGAAATTCATCCGAAATTTCAGTGGGATTAGCGCACCGATGATGGACACGGTGAAGAAAAGACACAAGTCTTTTCACTGGACAGAAGAAGCAGAGAAGAGTTTCAATCTACTGAAGAAAAAGATCACGGAGCAACCAATTCTAGTTTTTCCAGACTTTAACAAGACATTCCAGGTCAAGTGTGATGTGAGTGGATTTGAAATTGGAGGAGTCTTGAGCTAGGATGACAGGCCGGTCGCATACTTCAGTGAGAAATTGAATGAAGCGAAGATTAAATACTCAACATATGACAAAGAATTCTATGTGGTCATACAAGCGCTGAAGAAATGGAGACATTATTTGGTTCCTAAAGAGTTTTCTTTGTACAACGATAATCACGCTTTGCAATTCGTGACTCAACAAGACAAGTTGAACCAAAAGCATGCAAAATGGGTTGAATTCATGCAAAATTTTACTTTTGTGATTAAGCATATTTCTGGAACCGCTAACAAAGTCGCTGATGCTTTGAGCAGGAAATGTTTGCTTATGCAAGAATTTAGAGTAAAAAATTTGGGTTTTGATAACCTCAAAGAAATGTACAGAGATGATCCAGATTTTAAAGAGGCGTATGAGGCATCTGAGAATCCAATTCTCAGGGACAGAAGCCAGTGGACTGAATATATGATCCAGGATGGATTATTATTTAGGGGTAATTAGTTATGTATTCCAAAATGCTCCATGAGGGAGAACTTGCTAAAGGAAAAACACAGTGGAGGATTGGTCAGAATGTTCGGTCATGACAAAATGTTCTCAAAGTTTAATGGCGCATATTTTTGGCTAGGGATGAGGACATATGTTAAGAAAATTGTGGATAGATGTAGGATTTGTCAGCACACAAAGGGGAAAAGGAAAAGCATAGGGTTATACCATCCATTACCCATACTTGAGAGGCCGTGGGATGCAGTGAGCATGGATTTTGTATTGGGACTGCCAAGGACACAAAGAGGATTTGATTCAATCTTTGTGTTGGTAGACAGATTTTCAAAGATGGCACATTTCATAACATGCTAGAAAACCAGTGACACAACTCATATTGCGAACCTCTTTTTCAAAGAAGTCATTAGACTTCACGGCTTGCCAAGGAGTATAGTTTCATATCGGGATACCAAGTTAGTGGGACATTTCTGGAGGACTTTATGGAAGAAGCCGGGACAAGTTTGTCTTTTATCTTAGCTTATCATCCTCAGATGGATGGGCAAATAGAAGTTGTGAACAGAAGCTTGGGAGATTTGCTGAGGAGCCTAGTGACTGAACACCACAGTCAGTGGGATCACATTCTGCCACATGCGGAATTTTCTTATAATGATTCGATTAATAGAAGCACAGGGAAGATTCCATTCCAAATTGTATATGGAATGAAGCCAAGGGGAGTTTCTAAATTAAAAGATATGGAACAAACTGAATTCAGAAGTGCTAGTGCAGAGGACTTTGCAGAAGCAATGAAGGAGCTTCACAGCCGAGTCAAAGAGTGATTGCAGAGTTCAAATCAAGAATACAAGCACAGAGTAGATCAACACAGGGGAGAAATTCAATATGAAGTTGGGGATATGATTCTTGCACATCTAAGGAAGGAGAGGTTCCCAAGGGGAACATATAACAAACTGAAAATGAAGAAGATTGGACCATACAAGGTCATAAAGAAATTTGGGGAAAAAGCATACGAGAATTAATTACCCAATGGGATCAGAATTTCACCGATATTCAACATCTCAGATTTGTACCCTTACAGAGATGAAGAAATAGGGGCGGATAATGAATAGACATAAGTTCAGTGGACCAAACAAATTCCTGTAGCTGAAAAGCCACAGATGGAAAGAATAATTGACAAGAGGGTTAGCAAAAAGACCAGGAGGAAGGAGTATTTTGAATACTTGGGAAAATGAAAAGGACATCGAGCTGAAGATGCCAATTGGGAAGATGAACAAGAAATTCATAAGCATGGATAGACCGTGCAAGAGCTCATGAACAAGTGTTCATCAAAATTTTCAAGCGAGGAAGTATGATGCAGGAGCATCGTAAGCAGCTAGCCAAGAAAGCAATGTAAAAGGAGAAAGACAACTGAAGACCTCCAACGCACATTTTTGAAATGTTTTTGAAGCATTAATGTAATGGTTAAAGGGACGTGTACTTGCATATTGTAAATAGATCATGAGCAATTTTCTCTCATCTGTAGAAGGTAGAGGTATTTATGCATAGTTAATGAAAGTAGGTAGGTTTGAATTAGAGATTAGACAGTCTAGAAGAACAGGAGGGAAAACGGATATAGACACCCTCATATTTGTATCATGGTATCATTAGATCATTGTAACACTAGCATAGGGTAGAAGAAGAAGAAATTTGTAGCAGAAAGTTGTAGAGAAGAACCCATGTACAAAAGCTTTGAATTAATATATGAAGCTTTGAATTAGACTTATGGTGTTATGATGTTTTCTATGTATACATGTTGAATGGTACACTGATAGTTGTTTTATTCTCTCTGTTATACATTTGATTTAATACTGTGTTGAATGTATGATTTCATATTAAATGTTTGAGGTCTAAGAGAAGAAAGATAATGAGTTTCAATTGTTTCTCTTTCTGAGAGAGAAATTCCTATAAGGAGTGCAGTGAAACGTCTGCAAGGAGTGCGTTGAAAAAGGTTCAGAGTTTATCTCTGAAATATCAGGAGGGATATTGTTGTTCTCATTCCAGCTGAAGTGCAAGTGAAGCACAGGAGTCGTGAAAGACATGCGCAGGCTAGTTGAGTCCTTAGGAGTTATTAACTAAGGTGGAAGAGAGAGAGAAAGACTGTTTTTGCAGAAGGTGCACAGAGTCAAGAGTTCAAATACACAGAAGTATTTGGAGGTCTGTCGCAAGGAGTGCGAGAAGAGGTCCTTTTTCAAGGCTGGAATTTACTAGAGAAAGATCAGAAGGGGTAGTGCCTTTGAAGTATTCGAAGGAAGGTAGGAAGCAGAATCTTCATGTAGAAGGTTAAGTTCCAGTGAAGGAACATTGGTTCGTTCCATAGAGATTCTTGAGGGAAGAATCGAATGGTCGAAATTCTCTGTGGATAACTCACGAAATAGCGAGGACCGTAGGATCCAGGAGAGCTGTGAGGAAGATAAGCATTGGATGAATCCATCCTTCAAGAGGCAGAATCCAATGTGGATCGTTGATCACAACTATTGGACCGTCAAGATCATTTCTACATTTCGGGGGTTGTAAGTCCGAAGTGTGGACGAAACCCTTGGTCGCTTGAACACTCGAAGCATGAACTAGATTATCGTGTGTGAAGGCGAGGAGTAGCATTTTTGGTGTTTCGGAATTTCGGAGTTCAACATTTCAGAGGTCATGACGACAAGGAGTCAGGCATAGTAGAGAAAAAAACTCGAAGTCGTGAGTTGCGACAGAACTTGATGTGAATTTCAGGATTTTGGTAATTTGGGATTTGGAATACGGGAAGTCTTGATGACAAGTAGCCAGGGGCCTTTATATTGAAAAACCCAGAGTTTTGAAACCTGAAAAATCCTTGAAGTGGCAGTTTGGCGTTTCGGGGATTGGGGTTTCGGCATGCCCCTTGACAAGGATTCGACACACTTCACGTCATAAATCCCTAATTTGTGAAATGCAAAATATCTGTGAAGGTGCATTTCAACATTTCGGTGTTTCGGGGTTCGGGGATTTGGGATTGTTGTGACGAGTGTTTTGGGGTCGAGAGTTTTGAACCCCCGGTACCTAAAAGCCTGAAATAATGTGAGCCATTGTATCTTAAGGAAGGCCATCAACTGTTGATTCCATAGAAGGCATCGCTTCGGAATTCAGGGTTTCGAAGTGATAGGGGAACGATAATCGAAGACTGATTAAAGTTTCGATAGCCGGGAAAGGTGACAGGTGGCAGGAATCCACGTCAGAGACCAAGGATAGCTGAGAGGACAGGTGGCGAGTTTTCGTTAATAGTCGATGTTAGACTCCGTTGATTGTTTCAGGGTTCGGGGGTTGGAGAGTCAGGAAACCTCACGTCAGCGCGAAATCGCGAGGTCCAAAACCTTGAAAAAGAGAAAAACCCGTTGAGGAGCCAAAAATTGATGAACATGTCGGAATTCGGCAATTTGACACTTTAGGAGACAAGAGATCGGGGTTCCCTATTCTGGAATTCCTGAAGTCGCGAAACGCGATACAGAAGCAAAGGAGGACATAGCCAAAGACTTCGACATTTTGGCGTTTCAGGTTTCAGTAGGTGGAAGGGCCAAGAACCGCGACAATAGGGATCACGAAATTGCGAAACCCGAAGTCCTATGTGGCTTGAAAAAAGGGGTTGATTAACCCTCGGTGTGGTTGTAGTGAAGATCATGAGCGGATCTCGGCCCGAGGGTAGGGGGTCTGCGTCAGTTGTGGTATCAGAGCACATAAAAATTTCTTTGTTTTTTGTAGCAGAGAAAAGAGGAGAATTTCTTAGCCATGCCGCCGAGAAGAAGAGATAGGCCCATGCCAATGCCTGATCCAGCAGTGGAAAGAGAAATGCGTGAACTACGTGCTAGGCTTGATGCCATGGAGACAACACAATGGCGCATAGTTAATGCTGGGGATATCAACGAAGTTGGAAGTGAAAATGAAGATGGACATGAAGGAGAAGAAGTGGCAGTCGAAGATGCTGCAGATGAAGCTTGGGAGATTTGCTGAGGAGCCTAGTGACTGAACACCACAGTCAGTGGGATCACATTCTACCACAGGTGGAATTTGCTTATAATGATTCGATCAATAGAAGCACAGAGCAGAGTCCATTCCAAATTGTATATGGAATGCAGGAAAGTGGAGTTTCTGAATTAAAAGATATGGAACAAACTGAATTCAGAAGTGCTAGTGCAGAGGACTTTGCAGAAGCAGTGAAGGAGCTTCATAGTCAAGTCAAAGAGCGATTGTAGAGTTCAAATCAAGAATACAAGCACATAGTAGATCAACACAGGAGAGAACTTCAATATGAAGTTGGTGATCTGATTCTTTCACATCTGAGGAAGGAGAGGTTCCCAAGGGGAACATATAACAAACTGAAAATGAAGAAGATTGGACCATGCAAGGTCATAAAGAATTTTGGGGCAAACGCATACGAGATTGAATTACCCGATGGGATCAGAATTTCATCGATATTCAACATCTCAGATTTGTACCCTTACAGAGCTGAAGAAACAGGGGCAGAGAATGAACAGACATAAGTTTAGTGGACCAAACAAATACCTGTAGCTGAAAAGCCACAGATGGAAAGAATAATTGACAAGAGGGTTAGCAAAAAGACTAGAAGGAAGGAGTATTTTGAATACTTGGTCAAATGGAAAGGACATCGAGTTGAATATGCCAGTTGGGAAGATGAAGCATAAATTCATAAGCATGGATAGACTGTGCAAGAGCTCATGAACAGGAGTTTATGAAAAATTTCAAGTGAAGAAGTATGATGCGGGAGCATCATAAGTAGCCAGCCAAGCAAGCAACATAAAAGGCGGAAGACAGCTGAAGACCTCCAGCGCACGTTTTTGAAATGTTTTTGAAGCATTAATGTAATGGTTAAAGGGAAGCATACTTGGATATTGTAAACAGATCATGAGTGATTCTCTCTCATTTGTAGAAGGTAGAGGCATTTATGCATAGTTAATGAAACTAGGTAGGTTTGAATTAGAGATTAGACAGTCTAGAAGAACAGGAGGGAAAACGGATATAGACACCCTCATCTTTGTATCATGGTATCATTAGATCATTGTAACATTAGCATAGGGTAGAAGAAGAAGAAAGTTGTAGCAGAAAGTTGTAGAGAAGAACCCATGTACAGACGCTTTGAATTAATATATGAATCTTTGAATCAGACTCATGGTGTTATGATGTTTTCTGTGTATGCATGCTGAATGGTAGGCTAATAGTTGTTTTATTCTCTCTGTTATACATTTGATTTAATACTGTGTTGAATGTATGATTTCATATTAAATGTTTGAGGTCTGAGAGAAGAAAGATAATGAGTTTCAATTGTTTCTCTTCCTGAGAGAGAATTTCCTGTAAGGAGTGCAGTGAAGCATCTGCAAGGAGTGCGTTGACAAAGGTTCAGAGTTTATCTCTGAAAGCTCAGGAGGGATATCGTTGTTCTCATTCCAGAAGAAGTGCAAGTGAAGCATAGGAGCCGTGCAAGATGTGCATAGGCTAGCTGAGTCCTTAGGATTTATTAACTAAGGTGGAAGAGAGAGAGAAATACTGTTGTAGCAAAAGGTGCACAAAGTCGAGAGTTCAAATATGCAAAAGTATTTGGAGGTCTGCCGCAAGTAGTGCGAGCATAGGCCCTTTTTTGAGGCTTGAATTTACCAGAGAAAGCTCAGAACGGGTAGTGCCTTTGAAGTATTCGAAGGAAGGTAGGAAGTGAAATATTCATGTAGAAGGTTAAGTTCCAGTGAAGGAACATTGGTTTGTTCCATAGATATTCTTGAGGGAAGAATCGAACGGTCAAAATTCTCGGTGGATAACTCACGAAATAGTGAGGACCATAGGATCTAGGAGAGTTGCGGGGAAGATAAGAATTGGACGAATCCATCCTTCGAGAGGCAGGATCCAATGTGGACTATTAATTGTGACTGTTGGACCATCGAGATCATTTTTGCATTTCGGGGGTTGTAAGTCCGAAGTGTGGACGAAACCCTTGGTCGCTCGAACTCCTGAAGCATGAACTGGATTATCATGTGTGAAGGCAAGGAGCAGAATTTTTGGCATTTCAAAATTTCAGAGTTCGACATTTCGGGGGTCCTGATGACAAGGAGTCAGGCATAGTAGAGTAGAAAACCCGAAGTTGTGAGTTGCAACAGAACTTGATGTGAATTTTTGGATTTCGGTAATTCAGGATTTGGAATACCGAAAGTCCTGATGACAAGGAGCCAGGGGCCTTTGTATTGAAAAACCCGGTGTTGCGAAACCCGAAAAATCCTTGAAGTGGAATTTCGGCATTTCGGGGATCGGGGTTTCAACATGCCCGTTGATAAGGATTCGGGACACTTCACGTCAGAAATCCCGAATTTGCGAAACACGAAATATCTGTGAAGGCGCGTTTCAAAATTTCGGTGTTTTGGGGTTCAGGGATTCGAGATTGTTGTGACAAGTGTTTTGGGATCGAGAGTTTCAAACCCTCGATACCCGGAAGCCTGAAATAACATGAGCCATTGGATATTAAGGAAGGACATCAGCCGTTGATTCCATATAAGGCATCTCTTCGTAATTTGGGGTTTCGAAGTGATAGGGGAACGACAGTCGAAGACTGATTAAAGTTTCAAAAGCCGGGAAAGGATACAGGTGGCATGAATCCACATTAGAGACTGAGGACAGCTGAGAGGACAGATTGTGAGTTTTCCTCAATAGTCGGAGTCAGAATCCATTGAATGTTTCAGGGTTTGGGGGTTGGATACGTAGGAAACCTCACGTCAGGATTCGCGAAATTGCGAGGTCCAAAACCCCGAAAAAGCGAAAAACCCGTTGAGGAGCCAAAAATTGATGAACGTGTCGGGATTAAAAAATTCAACACTTTAAGAGACAAGAGATTGGGGTTCCCTTTTTTGGAATTCCTAAAGTTGCGAAACGCGATACAAAAGCAAAGGAGAACGTGGCCAAAGACTTCGGTGTTTCGACATTTCAGGTTTCAGCATGTGGAAGGGCCGAGAACCTCGACAATAGGGATCGCGAAACCCGAAGTCTTTTGTGGCTTGAACAAAGGGGTTAATGAACCCTCGGTGTGGTTGTAGTGAATATCCTGAGTGGATCTCTGTCCGAGGGCAGGGGTTCTGCGTCAACATACTTGCAAAACTTACTTAACTTTAAACAACAAGAGACTAGCATTTACATCAAACTTTTCTTTAGTATCACATGACTAGTTTTAGATTAGTCAACAACCCTAACTTGAAATAATCATAACTTTGTACCTGTAATGAAAAAATATATGAAACTGATACAAAATGTTATTATTTTTTTTATGCAATTCATCCAGGTGTCACTACTTGGAACCTCTCAGAAAAGTAGTTATAGAAAACATGACATACCTTGTTGAATTCTGGCTTATTCTAGAGAGAGACCTTGTAGAGCGTTCCCCACAAGGAATATTTGTTGAATCAATCTGAACCTATTAAAAAACATAGCAAAGACTGTACTCTAACCAACACATTTGGTCTTGCTAAATTTGGATCTGTTATGAATAAGTTATGATGTTTTACCCGAAACACCTATTTTTGACTAGTTTCAGGACTAGCCACAAACCCTATTTTCCACGGAGTGTAACTCCAAAAATACAACGACCGACAAGATGATTTTTTACCACAGATACTTGGATATGTTTCCTCAATGGCATAGCAATTCTGCGGCCTGAATCATTCTAGAAAAAATGTTATTTCGAAAATGGTGAGATGACCTGTAAATAACATACCTTAGAAAGCATCATCAAAAGAATTTATCCTTCCTTGAATTATGGCCTTCTTTTCTTCACCTTCCCTCATAAATTTGACTTAGATATCCTTTGGTTACCTTAGACACCTATAGGTATTCAATATTCTCAAGTGTGTCTAAAATTTGAGAGCCTTGCCTCTTATTTATACTCTCCAAGTAGCTTCCTTAAAAACATCTTCTAGGTCACTTTGCCCACTTTCCTTATTTTAGGGTTAACCCACTTCTAATTTCTCCATTAAATTTATTATTTAAATAATTTATTTTGTATTCACTTTGAATTATAGCACACTCATCAATTCACTTTATTATTTACCTTCTAAAAACTCTTAAACCACTTTGACTACTTTGACCTTTTGGGGCTTCTAGATGACATAAGAGGGTCCTCCAACTTCGTAAGGCCACAACTCCCAAATTGTGAGGAGTTATGTGACGTTCCACATACCACCAGAAATGGAATGAAATGTACCATCCATATAGATATTATTACCTACAAATATATCAAAACTCATGCCATTATCCATCAAACAAACTTGGGTCCATTACCCAAACCTAGGTTCTCCAACTTCTCATGGCGATAACTCTCTAACCGTGAGGAGTTATGTGATGTTTCACATACCACTGGAATTGGCATGACAAGAACTATCCATCTAGGATAGTTTCAATGAATTTTTTTCTGAAATTCATCTCATTATTCCACAAATAAGCATGGGTTTTCTAACCATACTTCTGTTGGAGTTACTTCACACACACCTAGGATTTATTTTTCCTAAGGTTATTCCTTGTTTATTAGTCATAATTAGTCATTATCCAGTCTCCTATATTTTAGGGGAGATTATTCCACCTGGAGAATATTCTCTTTTAGTTGACACTTCAGTTTGACTAGTTGAGTTGATTTTAGATGTTGCATTGATTTTGTCACCATGCAACATTGGGATCATCACCAACTTACTACTCTTTTTTCAGTCAATTAACTGTAGACTAGTTGACTAGTTAACTCAGCTAGGTGGCAGTTCACTCCCGTAATTGCCTGAGAGACTAGACTAGGTGGAATTTTACTCTTGTAACTACTGGTGTGTGTCCAGATCAATCTAGACCACGACTATGGCTCATTAGTTACTCATGTATCCTATATCTATTGTAAATTATTCACTCTTTGAGTGTGGAATACAGTTAATGAGAATTCTTTCATTCTTTCTCTCCTTCTTCTTCTTTCTTCTATTCTTTCTGCAAATGTGTGTATTATTGTTTAGCTAGATCTATTATGTGCAGGTTCAACACATTTACATGGTATCAGAGCCAATGGACTGCTAAGAAAAATCTACACCAAAATGTTTTGCAGGTACAAAAGATTGAAGACAACAAAAAGATGGATTATTCGCCAGAAATACTTCTCGCGCCTCATAACTATTTGGAATGGAAGCCAAAAATTCTACTTATGCTCATATGCAGAGGCTTTTACCAAATAACTATGGCAATGGAAGTAGAGCCTGATTCTGTCAATGAGAAAAATGACTTTCTCAATAGACAAGATATGGCCATAGGATGTATCCTCTATTTTATTTCTCCCAAAATTCTCCATCAAGCATATGATGACTCACAAGAATTCACTCCAAATGATTTATGGAGCAGATTGGAGGTTTTATTTGGGAATAAGGAAGAATGCATGCAAAATGTTGACAAGATAGAGAATGTAGAAAAACCACTGGAAGATAAATCATTTCAGTTTGAAGAGCCTTCTACACAAGTATTTGTAGAAATTTGTATCCCATTAATTGAAGATGATGTCTACTCCATTTCATATTTGTTTTCTAAAATTCATGTGGAATATATATGGCATGCATCTCAGGGGTCACATGTAGACACTTTTCCATGCGCAATGAATGCATCTCAAAAGACAAAAAGGGAGTTGTGCACATACGACTCAATTTTGATATTTTCTGAGAAATATTTTCAGAAACAAATTGGCTATTTGAATTCCTCTCGGAAAAAATCCAATTTCAAAAAACAAATTGTCCGAAATGGAGTCCGAAAAGTGAAGTTATGATCATTTCAAAATCAACAAAATTTCAGCATTTTTCTGGAAACGGCCGCACGGTTTTCAAAATTTCATGCAAAATTTATTTGGATGTTTTTCATTACAAGAAGATAAAGTGGATATGTGTGGAAATATCAATGATGCATATATTTCATCAGATCCATGCAGACATCTGCAATGTCCCCACATTGGGACATCATCACAGGGTAGAGATTTATGATGACCAGAGTAGCCAGATGGGTGCTAGAGCGAGTACAGGGGTATTTGAGAGGCATTGTGGGGTCCAGCTTGCATTGATGATCATATTCCATCATTATGATCCATTCCACATAGGTTGTCTTTGGTTTCGTTGCATTCCGACGATTTCCGTGATTTTTACTATTTTGAGCTATAAGTCAATGGAATTCACTGAAGAGGTCATTTTGGGCACATTACTTGGAGGAACCTCTCAGTGTAATAGCTCATTGGAATCAGGAGGAGAAACACTACAGGATGGGATGGCTAGAAGTGACTTTTAGTG
>ML791288.1:0-16173 GCA_009831015.1 Picea engelmannii | reverse complement strand
TCGCGCAAAGAGTGAAACATTTTCTCAATGAAAGTATTGGTGAAGGTTTCAGAAGAAAATTCAAAGGAAGGGCAGAGCTACATGTCTATGATCCTCTCATGGGCTAGATCTTTGTTGTAGTGCAGATGGATCTCGATATGATTTGTCTGTTGTCGCTACATTGAGTCTCTGCAAAACTTGAGAGTACTCTGGTTGTCACACCAAATGACAGTGGGTCTATGGAAATGGATGTCCAACTATGTAAGGAAGTTTTGTAGCCATAATGCCTTGATGTTAATGTTAAATAATCCTCGGTACTTGGCCTCGGATGAAGATAGAGAAATAGAAGATTGCTTCTTGCTCGACCAACATATAGGCCCTGAACCTAAACTAAGAGTGTATCTAGATGTGGAATTGAAATCAGTGCCATCACCAACCCAGTTAGAATCGTTGAAGCCTATGTGATCCAACTTGAAACCTGCTAGTGAAGCCTATGAGATCCAACTTGCAACCTATGAGATCTCATAACTGATGGTTCCCTGAACATATCTAAGGATGCACTTGGAAACCTTCTAGTGTAACTCATGCAGATCCTGCATGTACCTGGAGACCACTACTACTGCATATGATAGATCTGTTCAGGTGTGGGTGAAATACAAAAGACTCCCTACAAGTTGTTGATACAAGGTGCTTTCCACCACTAGTGTATCCCAACCATCCTCAAGTCTAACCCCAGATAAGAATGATGTAGGTGCAGACTTGAATTCTTTCATGTGAAATGTCTCCAAGATATCCCGGGCATAATTAGCATGAGATAACTTGATGTCGGAGGCATCCTGGCTGATCTCAAGACCAAGAAAGAAATGGAGTGGACCCATGTCCATCATCAAAAACCTGTCGTGAAGAATTCCCTTGATGGAGGCAATCCTTAAAACTGAATTTTCGGTGATCAAAAGATCATCCACATATAGAACTAGGATAAGAAGTGAGTTAGTGGTCCTCAACATGTATACATTTGGATAATATTTGCATCTAAAAAAATTCTTGGAGAGAAATAAGGAGTCCATCTTTGCGTACCATGCTCTAGGAGTGTGCTTGAGGCCATAGAGTGATTTTTTGAGTCGGCACACTAAAGATGAATTCTATATGAATCCAGGTGGCTACTCCATATAAATCTCCTCTGAGAAATCCCTGTGAATAAAATCATTCTTCATGTCCATCTAATGTACTTTTCATCCCTTGGTTAGACCAATGATAAGGGACAACCTGATAGAATCCAAATTTGCTACTGGAGAAAAATTCTCATCATAGTCGATCTCATGTATCTGCTGAAATTCCTTGGGAACCAGTCTTTCCTTGTGTCTTCTCACATGTCCATCCACTTCCTTTTTTATCCTGTAGACCCAACTGCATATGACAAGCTTCCTGTCTAAAGGAATCATAACCAAATCCCAAGTCTAGTTCTCAAGGAGAGAGAGTTGTACTCCTCCTGCATGGTTTCTTCCCAGAAGGGGTTCCCTGCAGCCTCTCTATAGGTCCACGGGTTTGAACACTGAACCATATAACATTGCAGAGGCATCATGGGTTCAGTGGTAGTGAATACATGAGGAGGATACTCATACTAATATTTGGTCCTCCTCAGATCCATTGGATCCCCAACAAGGTCTCCTGCATCCTGAAGTGTGGACTTTTCCCACTTGGACATCTTCTCTGGCTCCTCATCTACATGTACTGAATATTTATCTAAACGATCTTACTGTGCATATGGATTATCTGAATCTTCTAACTTGGTATCAAAAATCATATATGAAGTGGAGTTTGAATATGCAGACTCATCATCTCGAACTGGTGGAAGGACAAGAATATCTGCATGCGGCTCCTATGGAGCATGCGAAAGAATTTCCTCAAATTAAACATTACGCTCAATGATGAGTTCTTATATAGAGGGATTAATATGTCTGTATCCTTTCACATCATCTCAGTAGCCAACAAAATTCATGCAATACTCCGTGGATCTAGTGCTTTCCTCTTCTTATAGGGAATGCGGGCCCATGCTCATGATTAAAAGATATGGAAGCAAGTGACTTCCATTTTGTTACCACTCCAAGCCTCGAAAGGAGTCTGATCCTTGAAAAATATGAGGGGATTTTTTCTAGATATAATTGGCACAATTAAGTGCCTCAACCCAAAACTTCTGAGGAAGTGACCTTTCATTCAACATGCAAGAGGCCATCTCCTTGAGAGAAATGTTCTTCCTCTCAACAACCCCATTATGCTGCAGAGTATATGGTAATGTTTGTTGCAATTGTATCCTGGCCTCAAGACAAAGATTTTGAACATCTTTTTTGACATACTCCCCCCCATTATCTGGATCGAGGGCTTTGATATTTCTCCCTGATTGAGTATCAACAAGTGCCTTGAAATCTTTTATGTTCTCAAAGACCTCTAAATTCTGTTTGAGAAAAATACCCAAGTATAATGTGAGTAATCATCCAAAAATTTAAGCACGTACCTTTCCTTACAAATGGATGGATGTGGGAATGGACCCATGAGATCACTGTGAATCAGATCCAGTGGAGAGGAGGCCTTGTGAACCTTCCCTTTATCAAAATTCTCTTGAGCATGCTTGCAAAGTACACATCCTTCACAAACCCCTTCGAAAAAGTGAATATCGGGTAACTCGGTGACATCCCCTTCTTGCTAAGCTGATGCATATACCTAAAGTTCATGTGACCAAAAATCTCATGCCATAATCTACTATTGTTATCAACATGCATAAGTAGTATGGAGGAATCAAGTTTAATAAACTTAGTAAAAGTATATGATTGAGATTTATGATTTACCTCCTTGAGAGCATTTTTGGAGTTATCTTGCATGTCGAAAATAGACACAGAGTCTGGTGTGAACTCCACCTTTTTTTTCTGAGCCTATGTGTGTAATATGGTACACTGAGAAAATATTCATGGAAAGTTGAGGAACATGGAGAACATTCTCAAAGCTTCCATGATCTAGTTCCACTCTTCCTTTTCTGGTGACCTCGACTGAAAGATAGAATATCCTTTGTGTTTTCCATATGATGTGATGCAGGAGAATCGCTCCAAGTTAGCTACACGCCATCCAACCATCACATCAAGTGCACATTCAATGGAGAGGAGAGGCGCAACCCTCTCACTTTCAAATTTCAAATTTTGAAATTGTATTAAATGTTGTAAGGCCGTAGAGCCAAAAGCCATGCATGTGCGCAGGCTTTAGATAAAGGTTTCCTTAAATGGTTGTAAGGATGATATCTAGATCCGATTCAGACTAGACAACCATTCAATGTGATTGAATGTAAATTAATGAGAGTTGGTGAGGATGGAGGGAAGCACTTGAGGATCCCCCTTCTGTAAAAACATCTTCTTTTGTTTTCAGTAGGAAAGAAGGCAGAGAAGGATATAGAGAAAATAGGGAGAAGAGATGAAGTCGTGACTCTGTTGAAGTTCGAGCTCACATTGTAAAGAGGCATTTCATATTAATACAGTCACAGTAGCTTTTCCTGCATGTTGTTGTTCACATGTTTGTGATTTTATGGATAAATGTCTTTATGTGTTGATGATATGCTGTAGATGTATGTTAGATGTGCATTTGCAGGGATAGATAGATTTTCCTATCTGAGAGTTCTTTGATTTCAGGTTTGGATTCTTTGCGGTTTCATGAAAGAGTGCATGACAGAGTATTGCGGTCTCTGAAAACCAGTGTAGGAGTGCACTTCTAAATTCTGTGGAATTCTAGACAAAGATGTGCCAAGAGGGCGCACCAGAGGAAGTCATTGACTCAAGGAGGAAGCCTCAAGGTTGTTGAACACCTTGAAGGAGAAACTGTGAAGAGGAGAGCACATAGAGGAGAAGCAAAATTGTTGAGAATTCTATAAAGGCTTTGCTAGGAGGGCATTGAGAAAATGCATAGGATGCATTGAGGAGAACTCTATTTCAAGTTCGGTGAGAAGACATAGTCACTGAGGATTTTGGAGAACTCTGCCAGGTGGGCATTGAGTAAGTGCATAGAGTGCATAGAAGGAGTGTTTTCGAGTTCTGTTGGGAAGAGAAGTGTCAAGGGGAGACACTCACAGAGTTATTGAATACTCTGTTAAGTTCAGCAAGAAGGGCTTGAGTAGAAGGTCATCAGGAGGACACCAGATTTCCCTTTGAGTAAATAGAAGGGTGAGTTCCCTAGAGGCTCGGGTAAACAAATCTCAGGAAGGATAGTGCCTTAGCGCACCAAGTAACAATAGAGTGAGAAGAAGGTTGAGAAACCCTTTGAGGTTTCACAGTTGACAAAGCTCAGGAGGGATAGCGTTCCTAGAACGCATGTGATATCCAAGGAAATTGAGTTCGCAGAGGAAACAAAGGTCGAGGCCTTTGAAACTTCAGAAAATATCCCAAGGGGAGGGAGGAAGTTCTCAAGCTCAGGAGGGAGCACGACTGCCATTAGATCAGCTGGAGAGATGAAATCTGGGTCATTGAGTTTCACGTCCAAACAATAGGAGGAGAGAGCATAGAAGATTAGATTTGGGTCATCAGATCTAGCGTTGATATCCGACAACCATTGGATCGAGCGAAGATGCACAGAGTTTAATCTCTGGAAGTCGCATAGAAGAGAAGAAATGGACGGTGGAGACGCTTTGTGGAGAAGTACGAAATGTCGTGGACTGTTGGATCTCACAAATCTGTGAGGAGGTTAAGGCTGAGCATATTTTAGCGTTCATAATCTCAAGAGGAGTAGCGACCTTTGGATAAGAAGCAACATGAGTCATTGATCCCCTTTTGGAGTGGAATTTCGACATTTCAGTAATTTCGATGACAAGGAGCTGGGGCACTTTGCATTGAAAACCCCGAAGTTGCGAAATGCAATGTCTTCTTTGAGAAGGGCATGGTCATGGAGGAAGCAACCACATGGACTGAGGTTTGGTCAGGGGTTAACCATCGTTGAGTCCATTTCAGCATTTTGGCATTTCAGAATTCGGGGATTGGAGTGACGAGTGATTTTGGAATCACTGCATCGTGAAATCCTAGTTCATGGAACTCTGAAAGGATCTTGACCATTTGATCCAAATCATCGAGAGTCATTGGATCTCATGTGAGAATTCTCATATCAAAATTCGAGGATTGGAGTGACGAGTGATTTTGGATTCATTGTGTCGTGAACTCCCGGTTCACGAAATCCCAAAAAGATCTGAGCCATTCTGGAAATTCAGGGATTCAGACACCGAGGATTCGAAAGGGAAAGGAGTGAAGGAGTCAAAGCCCATTAAACCCTTTTCGACATTCCAGGACCGGGGTGTTCGAGAGGCCAGGAGTCGGGAGACGTGGAGTCCCGACTCGCGATATCGTGAAATCTCGAAAGCATTCGGAGGAATAGCACACCTTTTTGACATTTCGGCATTTCAGGGTTCAGATGGTAGAGGAGGCAGTGGTTTGGGTCGCTGCATTTCAAACTCTCGGTTACTAAAATCCCGATACGTCATGGTGACTCGCACCTGGTGCATGTTTGCGCAGGTGGGGTTTTCATGGAAGGACCTGTGGATCGAATTCGTGGGGTTCCTGTGAGGGCCTAAAAGAACTAATTCAGTTCTGCGGATTCGAAGAAGATCGATCTTGAGTGGATCTCAGCCCGAGGGTCAGGGGTCTGCGACATCATGATGTGAAGCGCCTGAATCTATAATCCAAGTGTCAGGAGAATAATGTACAACAAATAATTCATGAGGATTTCCTTTCTTAAGGCATTGATCTTCTAAATTCTTCTTGACAACGTTAGGAATGAAGTCCTCGAGATTATTTTTCTGAAGAATTTAAGCCATCTGATCAATCTGCTTCTTCATGCAGACTGATTCTAGATGTTTATCATGATTACAGTAACCACACTTCTTCCCTTGCTTTCTTTTTCCACATTTGGAACCAAAGGAATCATTGAAGGGTTTGGAGTACCCTTCCTTCTTTGGATCTGCATACGACTTTTCTTTGCCTTTCCTTTTGGATTGGATTTTGAGTGTTGTTTCCATCATGCAAAGCAAGTGCATGTGCCTTTGGGACCTTGATTATGCCCATATGGATGAGCTTATCATGCTCCTATTTAAAAGTCTCAATAAATTGTGACAATGAAGGCATGGTCCAGGTTTCTCCTTTCATGAATTTGGTAGAATGAAATGTGGAGACAAATACACTAAATTCCAGTCCAAGTTTTGCCATGATATCAAGAACTAGTTGGTTTTCCTATTTGTATTTGTCGATACCACAACCTTTCAATTCATGGAGGAGAGATTTAAATTTGGTGAAGAAATATTGGAGATTGTCAAAGCTCTTCAGATCCAAGTAGTTTAGTTATACTTTGATCAAATGGCCCCTCATTCTATATTTCTTTCCAAAGAGTCCTTCCAAGGTGGTCCATATCTCATTTGGTGTCTTGCATGCATTGATGTGAAACCATAGGTCAGGAGAAATAGTCATGCATAGGAGACCGTGAGCCTCGTCCATGTGATTTATATTCTTGTATTTTTCCAATGCTAAGGTGGGTTCTGCTTCTGTGGCCATTACTATCCATTACAATCCTTTACCCATGAGATGGAGCACAATTCTTTTCTTCCATTTGAAATAGTTGTATGGCATTAGAATGGCAGAAGTGGGAAATTCCATCTTTCCTGCTACTTTATTTCATCTTTGTACCTGCAAAAGAGTGTTGGTAACGATCCTTTCTATAGGAATGTGGGCTCTGATACCATGTATATTTTTTGACATACATGCAGAAAATATCTAACTAACAATCAAACGTACACAACTTGCAAATGGTGTGAAGAGAAGAAAAAATGGAGCAAAGAATGAAATAATTTCTATTAACCGAATGAGAAAAATGATACAATACAAGTGATATAATTTGTATCACAAAACTAACTGGCCATAGTGGTCAACTAATGCACATTAGGATTTTTCTAGAGATATATAACACACATTGGCAATCACTGGAGTCAAATGCCACCTAGTCCTAGTTAACTGGTCATGCCGTCGTCGTCAGTTAAATAGTCAAACCATAGTGAAATGAGATGAATATCACTCACACATGTGGAATATGCTTTACCGGTGATGATCCCAATGAAAGTGTGCATTACTAATAATGATCCCGAGGTTATATTGCAACACTTGGTGATAAAACCAATGTTGACATGCAATACTTCACTCAACTAGTCTAACTGAACGGTAATTGAGAATTGACTAGAGAGTACGCGGCACCCTTGTCTAGGGGAGAATATCCTCAATGAGGGGAGAATATATCAAACTATGGGACCCTAAACATAGCCAAATAAATGTAGTAAAATAAAATAAAAGGAAAACACTAGGTGTGTGTAATATCTCCAACAAAGACCTATTTGCAAAATGAAAGTTGTTTTTAGACTTGTTATCCTTGGTAATGTATATAATCAACAAGTTTTTAAAAATGATTCATAGGTTAAGAGATATTTTAGTAATGTCCACTTGTTCATTTAACATTGTAAGATCCCCTTTCCTCATTATGTGTGTAATACCATTTATCCAATAATGCAATGATCTCGGTGCAATTCTGATCTTTCGTAGTGTCTCTCACTGAATATCCATTGAATTCAACATCATCAATTGTCTTCATCATATCCTCTTATATATATCCTATAATAGAACTGACTTCTTGGTTCCCCATGCACCTTGCACTATAGTTACGGATTCTCCTAACGTCGAAGTTACGGAGTAACGGAGGCCGTAAATCTATCGATCTACATGGACGCATCTCGACCGTGATATCTAAGGGTCGTTGGAAGGCTGTTAGTCTAGAGTGACATGGCATATTGACATCACCCAAGGTGATGTGGAACCATGTTCAACGTGCCACGTGTCACCTTGATTCATACTTTTCACAGACCCTATGTGCCCATTAGAGCGTGAAACATGTCACCCATTGATGGGGCCACATGTCATCTCTTCCTTACCGCGTGTCAACCCCCCTGGCACGTATTCACTTGCCCTATTAGCAGGTGGGGAAATTAGGACCCACCTGTCCTTACCTCTGCATTTAATACGTAATCACGTGTAAGGGTGGACTCTTCAGGAGTCTGAGACTTTGGAACGCCAGAGATTTGGGTGTAGCATCTTAGATACATAGAAAGGGACGAAGGCTGGAGCCATGTGGAAATATTTTGGACTCCTTCGGGAGTTTGAGATTTCAGGACTCCAAAGGATATGAGCATAGAAATAAAAAGGGACGTTCAATGTCGAAGAACTGAATGCCTAATTTCCCTTAAGATTATGTGTTAAACAAGGATGGAGTTCCGTCGTTGGATTGGATAGTGGATGGACTTCCATCCTAGATGTAGGAACGTTGGGGAATCTCCAGGACTTTGGAGAAATTGGGATGGTATGAATGAGATGGCCCTATGTGGGTGCCACATGGCCCTTGACTAATGATGCCCGAACAGCTTTGGAAGGGCGTATCTCACAATCCAGAATTCATATTTGAGTAGGGTAGTAGTTGTTAGATAGCTCATGATGAGAAGAAGAGGATGAAGATACCGACGAAAGGATTCGAGGTGATTAAGGAAAGTGAAATTTTGATGCTCCACCCCTAAAAAGGGTACTTAAGGGTCGGTTGTGTTACATCCTATGTAATGATCAAGAAGTAAACATGATTGTGGTTTTCATTTATTCAAAACATTTTCATCTCTTGAAACATATTCTATTCTCTCTTTGGTTCCCGTGTAGTTGTTGAAAATCCTAATTTCTTTTTCATTTTTACTTTTTTTTATTGTTTTGTTCTGAAAAAAAATGTCACTTCTATTATTAGAAAAAATATATCTAAATTTAATGTAAACTGCACCTTTAAGCTATGAGGCTTGTTAACCCCCCATGCCTAGGGGTGACTAGAGGAGATCATGTGTCATGGCTCACAATGGATAGCATGATCTCGACCATGATGATGATCAACATGTCCACATATGGAATCCCAAAAACCCCCCTCTTTCACCTTTACACCTATAGGTCAACCAAGGCTCAACACATTCAAGCAACCCAGAGTATGGGAGATGGTAAGCCATCATCACCATGAAGTATGCTAGTCCTTCTTTCATGCAAAGTGTTGTGCTTAATTTTTCAAGCATGTGGATGACGATCTTTAGTTGAAGTTGGATAATGGGTCATTGGTTTGGGAAATTGTGTTAGTTGTCTTGTTTCACCTTGTTGGTCAACTTCTATTCCTTAGTCTCGTGTTGTCACTGCCCGTGGAAAATGGGTACTACTGGGGGGGACTCTCAAGGGAAACTTTATGTTCCCCTCCATACTTAACACTTTCCATCCTAGATCCTCTCATAATGTACTAAAATTGGGTAATATTTCATGTTCCATTCTCTCATGACAAGAGGGGATGAAGGCCCATAGGTTGTTTCGCAGCTACTATGAAAATAATAAAAAAATTATGCTAAAGAAAGAAAGGAACTATAGCAAAGAGGACCAATAAAAGACCGTCCAAACTTGAGCTCTACTCTTTCAGTGCTCACCCTGGTCCAAAAAACTGCAATGCTAATGGGTTGAAACCTTAAAAAGGGGGACTTGCAAATATATAATAAAGAAGGACTTAGAAAACGGAAAGAAGGAAGATTCAAAAAAATAGCACGAAAATATGGGGTAACTCAAGAGCAAGTGCACCCTCTACAAAGGTTCTCATAGAAATGGATTCAATGACACCATTAGCCATGAAGTAAGCCCTAAAACCATGTCACTTTAGAAATTACTCTTGAAGGGTTTTTACTTTCCCTTGTCACTCTTGGGACCTATCCATATACATAGGTTATTTTATTTCATATCTAGGTGCACAACTAATAGGTTTGGATGAAGGCCCTCTCATACTTAAACTTGATAAATCACACGGGGTCCTAGGCTGGTGTGATGCTTGAAAGGGATACTAAGGTGAATTTTCTTACACGACTTATATCTTAGGTTGCAACTTACTTTGAATGTTTTAAGGAATAATTCTTCTTATTAACTCACTTTGATTTGTTTTGGATGGCCCTGACAGGGATCTTTGAGGGAAATCCTAGGCTTGTACCCAGAACATTGTGCCTTTATTGTAGGGCATGGGCATGTGTGATGGAGAGAAGTGGGTCATCCAATGACTCACCACCCTCAAATATTGTCTCTCACATACTGATAACCTTGGATGATGGACAAATGGGCCTTGGTTTGAGCAGATTCAGTCACTATGGCACATTGATGGGATGGAATCCCCACAAGTTGGGTAGAGTACCCCAGGGCCTATTTACACATAGGATAGAGGATGTTGCAGTAGAAGTGACTTAGGAATTATTCATAGATGATATGAAACCCTCCTCTCCTTAGATGCAACACATTTAGTCCCTTGACTTCACCCTCTTCATCTTGACGTCACCTTCTAGGGTTAGACGTCCTTAGGGTTTTATGGATGGATGGATACAAGAGATGACTTGGCATGACCTTGGGTGAGGAGACACCTCACTTGATATCTACCTCACCTTGGAGGATGGATCATGTCCTTTGGAGGCCCTACTGTATCCTTTGGAGGCATAATGTCACCTTGCCTAACCTTTACGTATCACATGTGTGGGATAGTTTTGATTGTATTTACATTTATTACACATTGTAAAGGTTAAATGAGGGGTTGGCCACACTTGTATTATGTTGTTGAAAAATTATGTGGAAAAATATGTGAGGTTAGCCTCATATAAAAAGGTTAAACCTTACTTTCATTTTATGATCATATTTCACTCACCTTTGTGGGTAACATATCTGAATGTTTTTCCCTCTAAGGGTTACTAGCTCTCTCTCTCTCTCATGTACTTAGCTTGGAATGGTCTCTTGTGGATGAATCTGTTGATTTTGAATCGATATTTATACAATTAGGGTTAGATTCTCTTGGTTTCTTGAATGAAGTAAGTAAATTTATGCAATTTGTTTTCATGTTATAAATTTTTATGATGGAATTCCTATCTGTTGCAAATAATCGTGTTTGGTGAAACCCTAAGAGAGGAACGTAAGTGCTTCTTCCTCTCACAAGGTTATATTTTTCCAAAAATTGGTTAATTGTCCTTGTTAGGGATAGAACCCTAAATTCCTAAAGTGCTATCACTTTAGTATTGTATCCCTAGACTCTTGACCTTTGACCTAGTTGAAGCTACAAGAAAGGAGGAACAACTTCTAGGGCCCAAATGTGCTTGCACCCTATAAGTTCTTCTCCTAAAGATCTAAGACCTAAGGCCCAAATGTGCTTGCACCTTAGGGTTTAGATCCTACCTCTTGGTTTCAATTAGGCCAACTCTCAAGATTAGTTGCATTTGAAAGACTCCATAACCCTTAAAGGCACTAATCTTAAATCATTCCCATGGTGAATTGATTGATGAACTCACTCTCTCAAAACTCTCAAGATTTCTAGTAACTTCACTAACAATAACATTGGAAAACTCGCTAAATTTCTTGTTGTTGTTATAAAAGGTTTGCTACAACCATTTTAAATCACTTAATTTGGTACATACAGATATATAAAGGTGGCCTAACTCATTCATAAATTTCCTCTAACAATTGGATAGTATTGTATTGCTTGCGTGCTTAATTTTCATGGTCAATTGTGGAATTTCTAAGCACTTATTATTGTTGTTGTTACAAATTGCTTGTTGTTGTTATAAGACTACCTTATTACTGCAATTTACAACAACAATAGTAATCTAACTTGTCTAGTGACTAAAAGAGGTGTTGATTGCATACTTTGACATGGAAATTGTTATATATATGCTATAAAGTGTTCTTGTTCCAGGAAGGTACCAAATCATCTTCAAACCTATTATTTTCCTTGACCTAGACCAATCTTTCAATGATCAATACAGGGGGCGATAGGATTGGCTACTATACTTGTTATTTTATCCCTTGAGATCACTGAGGAAGCCTCCCTTGTGGTGGACCTCTTCCATCACTAAAATGAGGGAAGTCCTTACTGAGGTGATAGTGGTAGGTTCTTCCATGGTTACAAAAGATTTGGGAGTCTTGTGTTGGGCTTTGCATAAGTACAAATCCCACAATAACAAGTCTAAAAGTTACATCTCTCTAGTTTTAATATTTCATCATTTATGTAAATTCAAGAAATAAATCCTTAAGCTTAGAAACGTCCAAGTCTAATTCTAACTTAGATGGGTGTGTGATAGTGTCATAATCAATGCACTCAAGTCATTGTCTAGATTCAGTGCCCCATTGAATGGATACACACTATGAATGCTCACCCCATCTAAGCTATATGCTATGTACCTCACTCGTTGCAACTAAGATGGATATGATTTCTATCTCCACAAAAGTACAAGGTAATCGATCATTATATCAAATAAGATTTTTCCTCCCTACTTATGCATTCATTGGAGGCATGAAGAATTTTCAATTGGCTCTCTATAGCGATGCAAAGCTATAAAATTTCAAAACAAATAAAAATGAAGAAAAAATGTTATTAAAGTAGTCATATTATGGATAGGTTTAATTGCAAGAAATCTCCCAATTGATGTTCATAACTTCTCAGATGGGAGTTTTCATCCTCCTTATTGAAACATTTCAAAAAATTTGTTTGTTGAATATACAAGCACCCAAAAGTGATAAGACTCTCATCCATGAACAGTTCATGACCACCCTCGTGTAGGGAAGTGAATAAGTGAAAATGTGTGAGAAAAAGAGGTTTTTTAAATGATTTAATATCTTTCATAACCCCATATATGCCTCTTAGATCCACTGGATCCTCTTGAGATTAATTTTTTTGATTCTCAATAGGATATTTTATGCGGTCAATTTCATACAAGCTCCATCATGGGGTACTTTGTAGAGAATATGTCCCTAAATATTACATTTGATGTTGGATCATAGAGGTGTGGGATCCATAGGGATGAAATTGCATCCATAACCACACCATAACTGAGGGATTCATTTTTAAACACCCTGATCCATGTAATTAATATATTGAGAAGAGACCCTTAATTTCTTGGCTAACAAAGCAACTCAACTATATTTTCACATTTAGGTTGACTTCCCTAGCTTACCAATGCAATTCTAACTAGCCCTAGAGTGCAACTCTTCCCCATTGGGGAGTTTTATTTTCCATCATCCATAGAGATTTTTCAACCCTAGACCTTAGCATCAAGTTTGCATTAATATTATCATGTCGAAGGACCTTAAGGAATTCATGCTCGTCTAGGGGGGTTATGGGGTCCACATGTATCTGACTCAATATATAAATCTTGCCAACACTTTCTTTTGGTGTTAAATATCATATCATCATATCCACTTAGTCTCAAGACAACCCATCAATGACATCCCAATCTACATAAAATCCCCGACTCTCAATGATTCGAATGTATAAAATGGTGGTGAAGGGGGGTGGATCCAATTGGGATGAGAGAGTAAAGGAATTATAGTAGTGTAGACCAAAGCCTCAAAATTCTTGTACCCAAAGGCCTTCGTTGTGACTAGACTTAGTAGGTTGTCAACCATTGTGGCCAACAAACCCTTTGTTAGTTTGGGAAAACAAGGAAGCTATAGTCTCATAGCTCACTTTCCTACACTGCTCCATTCACAAGGAAAGGAAATAATTATTTATGTCAATGGTTGGTCGAAGCAACCAACTCAGAAAGTTTACTTTTGGGCACTCACTAATCCACCCATCTACTACTTTGAACAACCCTTTTGGTTCTCTACCACACCTTGAAGACAACAAGGTGGAAATGAGTGATGCTTTAGGTTTGTAATGAAAGAAGTCAAAATTGTAAAGTTTTTTGTTGGGTATGGTCTTGTGTGTTATATGGCTAGGTGCCAAGTGCTTTTCTTCCAAGAGTTATGAAGGAAAATGTGGTGTTTCTACTTTGAAATCTCTTCAACTTGTTAGTTATGTTGTTGATTGAGAGGGAAATCCTTCTCAAATAGTGCTTTGGGTTCTACTCAATATATATTGTCATATTTTAGCTATGGAAAAGATCTATGCTTCTAGTAACTAGGGGGAACATACAACGTTTTAGTGTTGGTGGTTAATGAGTTGCCAAATTCCCCTTAGATAATATGTGGGGATTTTAATATATTGGAGTGTTAAGAAGACTATGAAGGGTTTCTCCCTATACACCTGGCTCATGGGAAAAAGGAAGCCTAGTTTTCTCTCAAGGCTTGACATAGGCTTTACAAACCCAATCTCAATCATCACTATGGCTCTGCATAATTGGGGTTCACATGAACAAATTTCAGAAAAGGGCTAAAAAATATTTATTAGCATCTAGATAAAGCTCTAATCCAAACAAACAAACTTGATTCTAGTTTGACTCCAATGGAGGCTAACCAATGCTTGATGATGGCATAACCAGTCGCTCATATTGTTAACCCATTTCATTCTCAGCATCCTTAGGAGCTCAAAAAATGTGTTAATTCTAAGGACTACATGTATAATGAACTTTTCTCATCTTTAAATCGCATGTTGAATAGCCTACATATGAACAATGTGGAACTTGATCCCCCAGTTGCATGGGGAATATGGATGGATATTTTGGTAGGTAGATGACATCTCCAAAACTATAACTTTTCTAAGGGTGTATGGTAGGAAAAATGTGAGAATTTGTCTCAACCACAACAAAGTAGTTTGTGATGGGTTGGAGGAAGTTACATAAGGCCTATAATGGCCCCCTATGATGAGGAGAAACAAATAGTGCAATGAAGTTACTTAATCTACCCCTATTCAAGGATGAAGATCACAAATCTAAAGATGTTCAACTATAAGCATGAATAAATTGGCTAAAAATAGTTGATAAGCCAACCAAGGCCTTTTGCAAGGCCTTGGCCAACAAATAGGCTAGAATGAATATTTCTACTCTAAAATATATTAAGTAGTGTACCACCAATCAAGAATACATTGAGAGGATGTTTATGGAGCAACGGGACGGTGTTCCAAACATAAAGATTCACAAAAGAAAGAGGAATTCACCCATAAGTTTCTTGACATAGTCTTGTGCATGGTTTTGACAAATAAAGGTCATCATGTTTGAGCAAGAACTATATGTTGATGAACATTAAACTACCCTCCATGAAATGTTTGATGATAAGGTCCCTAGACTTGATGCGTTCCCTTGTGAGGTCTATATGGCCACATGGGAATTTATTGGCCTATAACTTATCTAAGTTTATAAAAAAATTATAAAAACACAATCTCTAAGAGCTATAATCAATTAGGGCCTCATTAAGTTCATTCCTAAAGTGGGAGACTTAGAGTTGTTCACTAGCTAGAGACCCATCAATTTTCTTAGCACGTCCTATAAAATCTTGACCAAGGACCTTGAATTAGTATTAATCATATTTTTCCAAAGATCATCTGCCTTGAGTAGATAGGGATTATTCATGGGCACAACATTTTGGATAATGTTATTATTGTATGGGATGGCACGAAATGAGCCCAATCTTTTAACCTCAATGCCATGTTTATAAAAATTATTTCAAGAAATCCTATTACCATGTGGAATGGGATTTCACTGTATATATGTCCAAATATTTGGGCTTTGGTCCCACCTTTATTAGTAGTGTTGAAACCCTCCTTGTGAATGCCTTATCCTATATTTCAATTAGAAAATGAAAATCTAAAAGAAGTTAGGATGTTTTAGTCAATTTGGCAAGGATTTTTCATAGCCCTTGTCTTATATGTCTTGGTTGTTGAAGCCCTTGGCTACCTTCTATACATGACAGTCAATATGGATCGAACTAGGCGAATCCATTTCCCCAAGCCTAGAGTTGGGAAACTTATTTGTGGACACCTTGTTGATTATTATTCTCTAACAATTCTAGAGGACCAAAGCTTGTGGGAGACGACCATGAATATATTATTACTTTATGTATGGCTTTTGGATTTAATATTCAAGGGGATAAAAAAAAACTCTGTATGTAGAGCCAACAACCTATCCTTGATGGGTTGGCCTTGCATAATTGAGCCTGAATCCAAATTGGCCAAGTTTTGAAATCCCTGGGCATCCCTTTCACCTTCCAAGCTTCTCCTTGGTATTTATAAGAGGAGGTGGTGTAAAGAGTAAAAAAAGTAAATAGACAAGTGGATCACTAAGCCTTTATCCCCAGTGGTGAAATTTCAAATTCTCATGAAGGTTTCCATTGAAACCCATGT
>ML791287.1:323053-365407 GCA_009831015.1 Picea engelmannii | reverse complement strand
GAAGGCTTGGGAAGTCAAGAAGAAATTCAAGATGGATTAGAGGAAGAAGGGAACTAAGCCACCCTTTTTCAGGAACATTCCTCAAGGACAACCATCTTTTAGAGAGCCCAGGAAGGCTTAAGTGGGTGGGCATATGCCAAGACAACCAGCTATGGAATGCTGGGGCTGTAAAGGAAGCCATAGGTACAGAGATTGCCCTCACATAAATGACAAAGTGAGAATTGTCCACAATGTCCATCAGGCTGAAACAATGGAGGACATGGGTAGTAGAATACCCAGGATCTACGCAGCCCCAGACAATAAGCAAGCAGAATATCAGTCGCACATGATTGAAGTGGAAGGTATGATCAATAACCATGCCTTTACTATTTTAATATATTCAGGGGCTAGCCATAGTTATATAGATCCTAGAGTGGTGGAAAGTTTTCAATTGTTGAGAAGCAAACATGAAAAGTCTTGGTTAGTGCAGCTGGATACAGGAACCAAGAGGAAATTCATTGAGTTAGTTAAGTCCTGTCCAGTGGACATGAATGGACTGAGCACAAAGGCTGAATTGAATGCTCTACCTTTGGGTTCTTATGACTGTCTAGTTGGGATGGATTTTTTGGACCAACACCATGCCATCCTGGACTGTCGTAACAAGGCATTCACTTGATTGGACAAGGAAGGAAATCGAAAAACAGTCCAAGGAATTCCCAGAGCTGTTGCTATCAGAGAAATCTCAGTAATGCGACTGAAGAAGTGCTACAGAACAGGCTGTCAATTATTTGTAGCCCATGTGGAGGAAACACCTAAGGATAAGGTGTCAAGTATTGAAGGCCACATAGTATTAAAAGATGTTGAATATGTATTCCAGGAAGTACCAGGATTACCCCCGAAGAGAGATATTGATTTCTCTATAAACCTGATGCCTGGAGTAGCTCCAGTGTCGAAATCTCCTTACAGAATGAGTACACCAGAGCTAAAAGAACTACAATTTCAGCTTGAAGAGCTTATGAAGAAGGATGGGACATTGAGATTGTGCATTGATTTCAGACAATTGAACAAAGTGACTGTTAAGAACAAGTATCCTCTGTCGAGGATCGATGATCTCTTTGATTAGTTGAAGGATGCTAAGATATTTTCAAAAATAGATCTTAGATCAAGACATCACCAGGTAAGAATAAAATATGAAGACATCATCAAGACTACCTTCATAACAAGGTATGGTCACTATGAATTCACAGTGGTGCCTTTTGGGTTGTCAAATGCACCCACTGTTTTCATGTGTTTAATGAATGGTGTATTCAGGGACTATCTAGACAAGTTTGTCATAGTCTATTTGGATGACATCCTGGTGTATTCCAAGACAGAAGAAGAGCATGAACATCACCTAAGGATGGTGTTGCAGGTGCTAAGAGAGCACCAACTGTATTCCAAGTTGAGCAAGTGCTCATTTGATCAAAAGCAGATCCATTACTTGGGGCATATCATTTCAGAGGATGGGATAGCTATGGATTCTGAGAATATTGAGGCCATCAAAGAATGGTTAGCACCGACTAATGTAACATAAGTCAGATTCTTGATGGTTATAGCTAGCTATTACAAAAGGTTCATTGCAAGATTCTCAAGGATAGCTCACCCTATCACTTCCTTGCAAAGGAAGGAGAATAATTTTCAGTGGACAAAATATTGTGAGAGAAGCTTCCAGCAATTGAAGCAAATGTTAACCAATGATCCAATCCTAAGGATTACAGATCTGAATGAAGACCTTGTAGTGTGTATAGATGCATGCAAAGAAGGATTGTGAGGAGTCCTCAGTCAGAATGGATTCGTAATTTGTTATGAATCCAGAAAGTTGAAAGAGAACGAAAGGAATTATGCAACTCATGATTTGGAGTTGGCAGCCATAGTACACGCTCTAAAGAAATGAAGGCATTACCTCATGGGAATGAGGTTCAAACTAAGGATAGACTATAATGGTCTGAAGTATTTGTTTGATCAACCAACCTTGAATGCTAGGAAGAATAGGTGGTTGGAGTTTCTTTGTGAATATGACTTTGATATCAAACATATCAAAGGAAAAGAGAACAAAGTGGCTGATGCGCTCAGCAGGAGAGTGCATGAATTGCATGCTACGACCATTAGCATGTACCAAACTGATATTAAAAGCAAAATTTTTGAAGCTGGAAATGCAGATTTGCAGTACATGGAGTTGGTAGCAAAGCTACAACAAGGTGAGATGCCACAGAAAGTGGAAAATTATAAATTGGAAGCCGATGGAACACTCCTATACAAGAACATAATTTATGTGCCTAATGTCCAGGAATTGAAACTTATGATTTTGAATGAAATTCATAATGTGCCTTATGTTGGGCACCCTGGATATCAAAAAACTGTGGCAACAATCAAGAGCCATTACTTTTGGATAGGTATGAAAAAGGAAATTACAGAATACATCGCTAGATGTATGGGGTGTCAAAAGGTTAAAGCTGAGCACAGGCACCCAGGAGGGTTTCTATAGCCTTTACCCATTCCTAAGTGGAAGTGGGAGGTAGTGACAATGGATTTCATCACAGGATTGCCCAGAACTGGAAAGTAGTATGATGCAATCATGGTGGTGGTGGACAAGCTTACGAAAGCTGCCCATTTTATTCCATTAAAGACTACTCACAAGGCAACTAACGTTGTTGATATTTTTATGAGGGAAATAACATGATTGCATGGTATTCCCAAGACAATTGTGTCTGACAGGGACCCAAAATTTACCTCAAAGTTATGGAAGGGGTTGTTCAAAGGGTTCGGAACAAATCTGAAGTTCAACACAGCCTATCATCCTGAGTCTGATGGGCATATAGAGAGGGTGAACCAAGTGATAGAAGATATGCTAAGGATGTATGTGATGGATAAACCATCTAAATGGGAAGACTACCTACACTTGGTAGAATTCGCCTACAACAATGGGTATCAAGCATCGTTGAAGATGAGCCCATTTGAAGCAATTTATAGCAGAAAGTGAAATACTCCAGTAAGCTAGGATAATCCAACTGATAGAGCAGTAGTTGGGCCAGAGTTGCTCAAGGAAATGCAAGAACAAATGCTAAAGATTAAGCAGAATTTGAAGGCTGCCCAAGACAAGCAGAAGAGTTATGTTGATAAAAATAAAACCCACATAGAGTTTAAAGTGGGAGAGCATGTTTTCCTAAAAGTGAAAGCCAATAGAGTTATGTTGATAAAAATAAAACCCACATAGAGTTTAAAGTGGGAGAGCATGTTTTCCTAAAAGTGAAAGCCAATAGAAGTTCCCTGAGGCTGGGAAACTGTTTGAAGTTGGCAGCCAAATTTTGTGGGCCATTTGAAATCCTAGAAAGGATTGGGCCATTTGCATATATGATTGCATTTCCTGCATCCATGACTGTACATAATGTGTTTCATGTTTCATTACTTAAGAAATATATACTTGATGCTAATCATGTAATCAATTGGAATGTGATTTAGGTGGAGCAAGAAGGTGTCCTGCAAGTGCATCCTGTTCACATATTGGACCGGAAAAGCAAACAGCTCCGGAATCGAGCCATAGGGCATGTAAAGAGTTGCATTGAGGACAATGCAAAAATAAGGGGAGGGGCTTGTAATACCCCAAGGATGTTCCCCCGTTATATAATGAATTGTAATCATGTTTTGTAGGTTGGTGAGCCGAGTGTTGATAAGCTGGTGGGATTATGTGTTTATTAGGACAGAGAGCCTAATATGTAAAGGACATGAGCCTATTTTTATATGTAATTATGAAGAACATTAATAAAGATTAAACATCGCTCCATGTAGACTGACCACGAAGAAAGAGTGATGGGGGACTAAGCTTCCACAAGGTGGGTAAGGGAAAGGGGGCTAAAAGGTTGGAAAGAGGGGCTAAGCTTAGGGGCTTAAGTCCTTGAGAATAATAATTTATTATTATTCGAAATTTGTGTGAAAGACATGTTTTTATCCTAAGTCCCGGGAGAGGCAACACATGCAGCTCCAACGTGTGCAAAAAGGGAATGCATGCAGCTCCAGGAAGACAAGTGTCGACCTGGGTGCATGCAGTTAAATCTGAAGTGGAAGCTCATCTTGGGGGTTCATCCTCCATTCTTCTATCTGTTGTTTGAACTATGTTGCCTCTTCGTCTGATCTCTGCATACCTCACGCATCTCTGAAACCCAAAACCGTGAGGCCAACCTATGATGTTTTCCTGAGAAGCCAACGCATCCTCAGTATGAACCTGTTTTACCTTTGCGTTTGACCTTTACATAACCACATATATCTAAGAAACCAGTCGGGAGGGAAAGGTTGACCTGTGTGTCCTGTGAACCTAGGTTTATCCACACTACAAATCTGAGTTCATGCCTTAACCATTTGGGTTGTTGTCCTACATATTACCTGAGCCGTGTGGCATCATAACTGTGGGTTGTTGTGGCCACGCAGTCCCTTGGCTGAGTGTGATTTGTTGCTGTCATTTTTTCCTTGTTGAGCCTTACTGTTGTCCTCCTTGTGTTGGAACAGAGCTGAATAAGAAGGTTGTCAGGCCTGTTTGCAACACTCTCTCCAGGTGAGGGAGGTGGTTGTGGTTGAAGAGGTAGGTTGTCAGGCCTCTGAGCAACTCTCTCTGGGTGAGAGAGGGCGTGGAGGAAGTGATAACTCCTAGAAGGGGTCCTGTAGCTACCACAGAGCTTGGAGAATTCCAATCCAGCCTATCACTGAAGCCCAAGGCAAGGGAGGTTTAGCAGCCGAAAGACTGTCCTATGTGACAATGAAGGTGTAAACTCCTGGGGTGGGACAGGGAAGTGGGGAATGAGAGTCTATGGGAAGTGGGCATAAGTGGCTCCTAGGAGAGAATCCATCCTCATAAACTGTGTGTCTTCTTGTTGACCTTGCCTAGCCTAGGATTCCCTTGCCCATTGGAGCTTAGTCCCAGCTCGGGGGTGACCTATTGTTGAGGGTGATGAGCAATGCGTTCTAAGGTTAGGAGGTTCGTGGAAGGCCTACACGTAGTTGGTGGAATTACACCAGTTTAAAAGATAAGTATTAATTTTGTACTTAATTTATGTGTGATGCATGTCTATGTATTTGAAATGTTATCATGCATTTCGTTGCATGTATGAATTGTTGTTAATTCTATTTAAGTCTGTATGATGGTAGTATCTCTATGTTAAATGTGTTAATTTTATTTAATGCATATTATATATAAGTGTATGTTCTGTGTAGTAGCGTTGCCCGAAAGTGGGGTTGATGGTCAGGGACGTTACACAAATACTACCAAGATCTTATTTCAATGGGTGTGGGTCCATTTTGGGATACCACAGACCATCATCTCAGATCAGGACAACAGGTTCCTCAACACATTTTGGTCAAGTCTCTAGTCATTGTTCAAGTCTCTGGTCACTGTTGGACACCAAGGTCACTAAATCCATTACTTTCCACCCCTAAACCGATGGCCAAACAGAGGTTGTCAACCAGAGGATTGTGCACATCCCGCGCATGTATAACTCTAAGCATCCAGGTACATGGGATGAGAGTCTTCCCTCTATTCAACACAACTACAACATGACTCTCCATAGCTCCACCGACCATAGCCCATTTCAGGTGGGGCTGGGATTCCAACCCTTAGGTCCCATTCATGTTGCACTGCCTCTTGCAACCACATAGTAAAAATATTCCCATGTTCAGTCTGAGGCTGAAAAATCCACCAGATTCATTGAGAGGATTCAACACATCCACCAACAGGTCCATGAGATTTTGCAGAAAGCCAATGCTAAGTACAAGCAACGATGTGATCAACGTCGGGTATCGCACTAGTTTTAGGTGGGAGACAAGGTCTAGTTACATTTGCAGAAAGTGCACCTTACAAGGCCCCATCAGAAGCTCTATCCACTTCGCTATGGAACTTACACTATCACAAAGGATGTGGGTGGCAATGCTTTTCATCTCAACACTCCACCCTTCCTTGGATTTCACCTAGTGTTCAATGTGGACCTCATTTGGCCATATTTTCCACCATTATTGGACACCTCGGAGATTGTAGAATAGTTGACAGCAATAGAGATCAACCATGATTGCATGTAACATACATCCACTGATAATATAGTGGAACCATAGGTCAAGAGAACTCGTCAACAGAGGATCCAACTTTATTGAGTTGTCAAGGTAGGGCAACTCCTGGACCAAGGAAAGTGGCTCACCTGGGGTCAAATTCAATAGAAATTTCCTCACCTAATGGGGGAACTCAATGCAATGGAGACCATTACTTCCTAAGGGGCGAGAACCGATCCAGGTGGATATTGTTGGCCACCCACCTATTCCTACAAACTCATCTTGACAATTTTTAGTTCAACACGTTTCTCTGTAATGATGACATTTCTTTGTAATTATGGGTTCTACACTTCTGTGGCTGTCTTGAATCCATACACAATATCCAAGTGGATATTGGTGGCCGCCCACCTATTCCAACTGGCTTATTTTGGAATTTTTCATGTCAGTACATCTTTCTGTACTTCCAGGGTCGTTTTAGGTCCCTAAACAATGTTTTTTTGGCTTGCCATAGTAAAACTGTAGATGGAGTTAGAGTTTAAAAACATAATGTGTATTTCTCAAGAATACCTTTCCAACGGGATATCATACATCTAAAACAGAGGTCGTATGCAAAAGTTACGACTCTAGGAAGTTGAGGTACCAACTTACCCATTGGGGCCCACATAAATTTTGGCCTTTCATCTCCTAGGGTTATGTTTTTGGATTTCTAGGGTTTTAGAATTCATGAATAATGTTAAAATGGCCTCTGGAGCCTCATTGTAATCATTCTACTCAGAAAGGATGTGCGTAGCAACCGCATCTCTTCTCAGAGATTACTACCATCATTCAAGCAAGTTGTTTCAGTTCTGCAGTTTTACAATTTCAACTTAATTTGTTTTTTCAATAGAAGCTATTGTTCACTGGATATATGTTGTTGTTCTCCATATCTCTTTGTTAATGTATTCAATTTGTTTTTCATTTCGTTCTTCTCATAAATCCAGATCATTGAGGTACTTGAGGGGTTTTGTTGGCCACTCTCATTTTGATGGTGAGTTGTGAAACTGACTTGGAAGTTGGAGGCAAGTTGCAGATTTTTGTTGGTCCAAAAGGACTCATACGAGGATTATATAGGCAGACCAAGGTGCAACATGAAAAGACCATGTTGGGTGTGTGGACACACATTCTCATGGAGAGATATTTGGGGTTTCCTAAGTTGTGACAAGCATGAGGTACATGTACAAAAGACAACAACTTTGGATGAAGTAACTTTGCAAGAACAAGTATGGTGTACAAGATTTGGACAGTTTGAAAGGACAAGTGGGATGTTTCATATCCAAGTGGGTAGATGGAGTCGATGAAATATTTGGCCAAGGAATTCAGAGAGAATTCGACTTGTGTATGGGTGGTCTTGGAAATGGACTGAGACAACAATGAAGAGGTGCATGAACCTACCTTGAGCGTGATTAGGAAAGACGTTCGCAAGATGGCCTAGACTATTGGATGATAATTGAAGCATAATTGGTTAGACATGCAGGTGATAGACACACATTGATTTCTTGACTCTTTACACAACTTGGATGTGGCATGGACTGTGTGCATGATAGTTGGACATAGTAACTAAGACGTGGATAGAAAAGACTATGTTCGAGCATGGGGAAGTACATCCCAAGACTTGGATGTGATAGTTGAATTAGCTACTTGAATCGTGCATGAATTGAGGTGCACAATGCGTGTAAGCATGAAAAATATGGTCGAAATAAGGCGTAGTAGTAGGTTGCAGGGTTCAACATTTATACAATTTGGACATTTGCAACAACTATAGGAAATGGGTGCAGCAGGGTAGTATGATCACCATAGCAGAGAAGCAACTGTAGGATGCGAAATGGTAGAGTTGGGAAAGGTGATATTCCTCCATGAAGTAGACAGAGTGAGCACATGACCACTTTGGACAGAGAGTAGTGCAAAGGTTTGCACGTCACTGTGGATGGTTGTATTAAGTCTTGGAAATTTAGGGTTTCCATTGGCAGGAAATTTGGGGTTTCTAGTGGGCAGTGTCACGAAACTCAAGGTTTTCCAGTCGACTTAATTGTGGATGGAGTCATAAGGTCAAGTAGAGACTTGGATATGACAAATTTTGTGGATGTTACTGAGAATGACAATGAATTTTGGTGGGGGAGGATCTAAATCCTTTGGAAAGGAGGGCACACAAAACCTCCGCTTAACCGACATGATGTCTTGGTAGGAAGGAAAGGTGTGGAAGTTGGATTTTCCTAGACAACTCGATGGACCTAATAAATTATTTGGTTAAGACATGGTGACCATATTATATATGGGATGAGTAGGAGTATTTGGTGCATGATCTAGATGCATAATTGAAAGAGATTCACATTCCTTACTTGTGGAAGACGCTAAGACAATGGGATAATAATACCTAAGGAAAAGAATGGAGTGGAATTGTGAAAGTGGATGAGTTGGGGGGAAATGAACCAACATCCAAGCAATTTGGTGGACATGCCATGACTTAGGAAAACTCATACAATGAGTTAGTGAGTCGACTCAACTCATATGCCAAACGATGCGACACTTCATGAGGTGGGACAAATGCATATGTATAGTGGCAAGGTTGGATGAGCTAATACATCAACACAACAAAAAAAAGTTTAAAGACAATAAAAAGTGGTCTGAAGACAAAGATAATCATCTAAGGTAGATTCGGGCAAGAGGAGTGAGCTCACCCAAGTAGCCAAGTCTCTCTTACATTGTAGTGTACCCAAGCTCCTCGGTGCCTGCTGGGATGGCGGGGTACTGGAAAATTCCATCATTTCCCTCTGGATTCACCCATTAAATTCAACTATGATACCAATATATGTTATTCCCTACCATAAGATACAATTCTACATGCATATTCATGAAAATATCATACAATCATAAGATGTACACATGCATAGTTATTATTTAAGCATACAACAATTAAACGATAATAATACACATGCTTAAATACCATAAAAACACATATAAAGATAACACTTATCTTTTATGAAAGCACCAACTGGCTGTAGACATCCAACTTTCCTCCCATTCATAGACCACACTATTCATAATCTCTCAACAGTGAGTCACCTCTGAGTTTGGGCTATTACTCGAACAGGGAAAAATATTCATAGCCAACTATGCTCCATAGTCAGTACCATCAAGGTCTAGGCGAATGTACCAAACCTCAGTTGCACTCCAAACTATGGTCTCTCATTCCCCATCAGCCTGCATAACCCAAGGTAGTTTTCTCCCTTCTTCGCACCGGGGCCCCTCGAGATGCACCACTACCCTTCCAAGGTTGCAACACAGGCTGACCATGAATTCTTAGAGCACTATGTATCCAAGGGTTCTATATTTACTCAAAGGTCTCCAGGTACCCTCCATGACTCATACCAGGGAACCTATCCCCACACTTCTCCCTCTAGGGCTCCAACCTTCTCTGGGGAAACCAAAGGAGTAGTGTACACATCCCCGATTCCACCCAGGATCCATGGGTAAAATTCATAGTCTAAGTCACCATCTTCCCCAAAGAAACTCCTATAATCAACCTGATATGAATGAAAATGAATAGAATGGAGAATTCAACCAAATCCCCCTTTCAATATGCATGTGTGCTTTTTATGTTATATTATTATATAATATAATAATATAAAGGCTTAGGGAATTAATATATTATATTTGGATTAATCTCCTTTATCTATCCCTTAGCCCCATTTCCCACTCATGGAGTCTTATCCCTCCATACTCTTTTCATCCTTTGTCTTGCAGCCATGGTGGTATTTTTATTAATTAGTGCATATGCACAATTTATAATATAGGATCTTTGACCTTTGATCATCTTTACAGGAGCTCCGACCCAAATATATTGGCTGACCAACCTAAGTATCACATGTACATTATATTTACAATCCAGGGATCAAGCCAGGGTATTACATTCCCCTCCCCCTTATTTATGCACTATCCTTAGTGCATCTATATACATCTATTGGTCCTAGAAATCACCCTCATGCTCCACCTTTATCATTATTTAAAACTAGCATGATCCTCATCATACGTGTAAGTAAAACATATGAATAAGAGAACTGGTACATGCAACAAACAAATTTATGTACACTCTTATAAATAGTTCAATTTATCTAGGTGGATATCGGTGGCCACCCACCTTTTCCAACTGGCTCAAAACAGTTTTCTGGCAATTTTGGCAATTTACTATTTTTAGCAGTTTTCTCGGGTCCCAAACTTTTGGGGTTGTTTTGAGGCCCTAAACAACATTTTTTTTGGAAAATGGGGAGCAACATGGAACGAATTTCGATGTTTCTCACACAAAAGTTGTAGTCCTTGGATAGATCTTTCCAACGAGCTATCGTGCGCCCAAACGGAGATCGTATGCCAAAGTTACGCCCCTGGGAAGTTGACGTATCAACTACCCCCATCGGGGCCCACAAACCTTTTTTATTTTCATCTTCCGAGGTTAGGGTTTTGGATTTTCCTTATGTTGAAAAGGCCCTTAGAGCCTCATTGTAATAATCATCTTCTTGCGAATGTGAATAGCCGTCACATCTCTTCTCAGAGATAAGCTTCCACCATTCTAGCGAATCTTTCACTCTGTATTTTTACAGTCTTTGTACATTTATTTCATTAATAGAAATCATGTATTACAGTATATCTTTGTCTCTGGTTATATTTCCGATATATCTCTCTTATATTACTATTGCTCTTTCAATATCTCTATATATTTCTATGTTATATCTCCGCTCTCATTTCATGCCGAAAATAATCTGGATTAGTGTTATCAAAGCATGTTGCTCTTAATTGTTTTTCAGTGCATGTCCCTGATGAGGTCTGAGTATAGAAAGTTGGGTCTCGAGCTTGTATCTCTTGAGGAAAATCTCTCTCACACATTCAAGAAACCCTAAATGGAAGAAGAAAAGAAAAACGACGGAGCAGACGATCCTATCAGTCTGTTTCTTGAGAAAGCTCTCACGTGACAGAGGGACAAAATGATGGAGAATTTTTCCCACATCCTTCAACGCCTGCCGATAGAAATAGACACATCTTCATCAAACGACCACTTTGGAGGCACCTCGCCTTTCAAGGTACAAGTTAATTTTGATATTCCTATATTTGAAGGACAAATACATGCAAAAGCCCTAGACAAATGGTTAAACCTGCTAGAAGGTTATTTCTATGTTCACAATTTTTCCAATAGAGAAAAGATCACCTTCACACTCCTTAAAGATCTCCCCCATGTCAAACATTAGTGGGAAACTTACTGGGAGAAGAGTTCCACAGAGGATTCTAGAATATATGGGGCCGAGCCCACTTGGGATTTTTTCATGGATGCGGTAAAGGAAAAATATTACCCTGTTGGCAACTATGAGGACCAGTACATGAGATGGACCACATTGCGGCAAGAGAGGGGCCAAGCAGTTCCGAATTTCACCAATACCTTCCATACCTTGTGCACCAAGCTGGGTATCAAAGACTCCGAACGACATTTGGTTCTAAAATACCGTGGGGCTCTACACAGATACATCCAAACTGAAATGGATTTTCTGGACATCTCATCACTCGGTGTTGCTTATCGAAATGTTGTTAAAATCGAGCAGAAATTTAAGCACCAGAACAAACGAGAGTTCAGGTCTAAAAATACGCAATAACCAAAGTATGACAAAGACGACCCTAACAAACAGTCTCCTGAAAACCAGTCTAAGCCACAAGAAAAGAAGGGTCACGGGAAGACAAAGAAGGACACTGGAAAATGGTGCGATTTCCACAAAATCCCCTGGCACAACACCGATGAATGTCGGTCAAAACAGTCATTGGTGTTTGAGATCAAAGACAAGGAGCCAAACCCTGATTTAGAATATGATTTTGTAAATACTGGTAAAAGATAGATCATCGACGCAGACCCCACTACTATTGTTGCAACCGCAACAATTCAACCAGAAGAACCAACAGATCTAGAAGAGGGGGAGCGCCTTTTTCATTCAAAGATGTGGGTGAAGAGGACCCCGCTGCATTTTATTGTTGATAACAAAAGCCAAAAGAACCTCATCTCAGCAAAGGTCGTCAAATAGTTCAGATTGTCAACAACACCACACCCGCAACCATACAACATTGGGTGGCTTTGCCAAGGATGAGATCTTTGTGTCAACCAACAGTGTCAATTGTCATACGACATCCAACCCTTCAAGGATGAGGTATTATGTGATATTTCCCCATTGGATGTTTGTGATGTTTTGTTGGGCCAACCATATATGTGGAAGCGCCATGCTATTTATGAGTCTCGACCCCTTAGTGTCATTGTTACTTTGGGGGGTCATCTCTACAAAATACCAGAGGTAATTCCGACTATTGTCCCACCTAAAAAGTGTTGCAAGGTAGTATGTCATACTACAAAATTTATCCTTTTCACAATCTATTCAAAAGGTGAACAGAAGGATATTGCAACCACTACAGCTTCGGCCCAAGCACCTTTTATCCAACATAAGTCGTCTACAAGGTTGCAACAAAGCGCAAAAATTCCTTTTTCACACAGTCATCTCATGTAGCCAGACTGGTTAAAAAGGTCCAACCCTTCCAGCCACAGGTTCGTGATAACCTTCAACAAACCAAGCAGCATGATGTCTCCAACAAGGCAAGCAACTCACCAAGATTCAGATTTAGCAAGCTCTTTCCCCTCTCCCCCGGGAACTCAACGCAATGGATACCATTTCTTCCTAAGGAGGGAGGATTGATCTTGGTGGATATCAGTGGCCACCCACCTTTTCCAACTAGCTCAAAACAATTTTCTGGCAATTTTGGTAATTTACTATTTTTACTAGTTTTCTCGGGTCCCAAACTTTCGGGGCCGTTTTGAGGCCCTAAACAACATTTTTTGGGAAAACGGGGAGCAACATGGAACGAAGTTCGGTGTTTCTCACACAAAAGTTGTAGTCCTCAGATAGATATTTCCAACGAGCTATTGTGTGCCCCAAATGAAGATCGTATGCCAAAGTTACTCCCTTGGGAAGTTGACGTATCAACTACCCCCATCGGTGCCCGCAAACCTTTTGGCTTTTCATCTTTCGAGGTTAGGGTTTTGGATTTTCCTTATGTTAAAAAGGCCCTTAAAGCCTCATTGTAATAATCATTTTCTTTTGAATGCGAGTAGCCGTCACATCTCTTCTCAGAGATAAGCTTCTACCATTCTAGCGAGTCGTTCACTCAGTATTTTTACAGCCTCTGTACATTTATTTCATTAATAGAAATCGTGTATTACTATATATCTTTTCCTCTGGTTATATTTCCGATATATCTCTGTTATATTATTATTTCTCTTTCAACATCTCTGTATATTTCTGTGTTATATCTTCGCTCTCATTTAGTGCCGAAAATAATCTAGATCATCAATGAATATCATTAATTAAAAAAAATCATTTTTTGTCGATAAGTGAATCCTTTGAGTTCCACTATCTTCTTGACATAAGTCCCATTAAAGTATTCACTTCTTGAGAGATTAAGAATCCTTTCAATTTACAACACTTTGTATCTGAGCTCGTTCTATGCAAATGCCTTCTAATAATATGCCACTAAGTACCATTCAGCATTGTCTGACATGTTATTTTTCCATAATGGTCCACTAGACCAGTGTTTTTCCACCTCCATGGAGTATGTTCTCATTGATTGACATCAACTATGGATTGAAAAATACTTACTCTTTCACCATTTCCACTTACATCATTGTTTTCATTCTTTGCATTTTGTTTCTTCGAGCCAACCTGACCTACAAATTCAACAACAATCGTTCGATAGCTTCTTTATAGTATTTGTTGATTCCTTTCTACTTCTTTTCCATGATGACAATGATAAATCCTTCCAATATCACCCAGAATAGAGACATACCAGTCTAAATTCAACAACCAATTCATACACATCCTTACTGCAAATAGAAGGAATAACACCCAAGATTTCTTTAGAAAAATATGGATGCAATAGAAGACTGCAATGCATCAATATCAATGAGTTTTTTCTTAGATATAATCCCCACACCAAGTACATAATAGATCTATAAAAGTCCAAAGTTCAAGTTTTGTAATTTTAGAACTTCCTATGCTAAAGGAATTATGTTGGAATAACAAGTTTACAAAGCCAATAGATCCAATCTCATTAGAAGGGACCAATCATCCATATAGCATCCACAAGTCCTCTGTATTTTCAATCTGTCAATATGCACATAAATATTCATGAAAACCCAAAAATAAGTTCTTGGATTCTAGCTGGTATCATCCCTCTTAATACATTTATGGGCTTGCAATTATTCCACCTCGTGACTTTCCTACTATATATCCTTTGTTATGTTTGTAATATCTCTACAAGCATAATTAGTGATCATTTGGAGATGAGATTATAGTACTCTTTGTTTTTTCCCTCTTATTGTTGTCACTCTTCCACTTGTAGCTGCAACATAAACCTTATTCCTATCCATGTCATAAGTCGGAGCTCCAAATACGCAATGTCCAATTATTAGGCTTCATGAGGTATGCCATCTAAAGAGAGCACTCTACTAAAATCATTCTCCATATCATCATAAACCAACCCAAGTGTGAAAAGGCTAGGCGTTCCTCTATTTTCCTTTTTGAAATCTATATAAGAATGTTCATTAATTTGATCCATAAATTAGGTCTGCTATGCTCATGAAGTTTTCAAATTCTTCCCTTACAAATCTTCATACACAGTCTTCAAGGGATGAATTATATCTACTATAAATATGGAAAGAAGAAAATTTCTTGTTGTTGATGCAAATAGGCTTTATGTATGCTAATAGTGCATTGTTACAAGCTTCTAGAATATATTTACAAACTGCTCAACTGTTGGAAGTGAAAAGACAATAATTTGTGATGACAACAATGTCAAAAATTTTAATAACCATCCAAAATGCATATATAGGCATGAAATATTGGTGTAGACAAATATCTTCATGCAGGTTTTCAAAATATATTATGTATCTACCACACCAAGATAACATCTTTCATTTGTTTTTATTTGTTGGTTTTGGGCAGATCTAGATTGGAATATCAAACTTGGAATCTGAGAAGTCAATATTCCCAATATCACCTCTAAAATTAGTAGAGGCCCATTTATGATAGGCCATTACACAATAAGGTTCCAACCTAATGAATCAAAATGTTACACCAAATTGAAAACAACATGAATATTTATAGATTAGACCTCCCCATTTGGGAGGCTTTTGGTCCTACAAAACTTTATTAGTTTCAAAATTTTGAGGTATTCTTTCTCACTACCTTCAATTGGTACCAAAAGGACTTTTTCTCACTACTCCATGACCAACAATGGTTTCCTGTAACAATGTACACTGTTGGACCATGCACCAAAGAATAGATGGAAAAATATCATCTTGCAAATGAGCCTATATCATACCTCTACAAATTTGCTTTATTTGTCTTCAAATTTAAATACTCAACTACCCTATGGGTGTGGTTTCTCTCATGAGTTGAACTCGAATATTTCTTTGTGAATTGTGCAACTTATTTTCCTTGCACACCAATTTAATACAAATAGAAATAATAACTATAACAACTTTATAGTGGTTGATTTCTTGCTAGAGAAAGCACATGCTTCTTCAAGATCAACCTCTTTTCTTAAAGGCATTATTCCTTTCATCATTTTTGTTTCTCTCATGAGGCTAGGCCATGGTTCTTACCTTCTGTAAACTCCAATAAGGTAATTGTGTATGACCCAATTTGTGTGAAGGTGAACTTACAACAAATGATGCTCCACCTCTTTCTCTAGAGGTAAACCACTGGATGTTTGGCTAATAGATGCAACTTTATCAACAATTATTGCTAGTGGAGGACTTTGTTCCTAGATATTGATTCTTTACTGCTTATCTTGTTGTCCATTACGTTATACAAAGTGTTTTTGTTTTGATTTGGTTAGTATCAATGATCCACATATTTAGCATGATGCTTGGGTGTCATCATTGTGGTTATATACCTCCAAAATATTCAAGTACCCTTTGTCCTTTATACATTCGAAGCATGCAATGATGAGCAATGCTCATTGATGATTATGAATCTCATTGCATCATTGCACTGATGTATGAGGTTGAAACAAACAGTTCTCTTACTCTTCTATGGAGTTTCACTTCTTCTTACTTATCAATTGAAGTGCAACAACTTTTACTCTCTTTGGAGTCTTAGTTTATTGCTACATGTTTATTCAATTTGAATTCTTCCTCCTTGATATTTCATGATTGTTCAAACTTGTGCCTTCATGATTTTTGCAGAAATGTGCAATTGTCCTCTTGGTTCATGAGGTAGAGTTTAAAGATGCTAGTCAATTTGAAAGCCAGTCTTTTCTATCTAGCATGATAACTATGCAATAGCCTTTTCAAGATAGTACTCAACTACTATGGTTGAGAAATGGTGATGAAAATCCTTCTACTACTTCCCTTTGGACTCCTTCCATATGTTACCAAAGATGAATACCTTACTCAAATACAAAACCTGCAACCGATACCGAGTGGTAAAATTCTCTAATCCTGACATTCCACATAACCTTCTAAACATATCCTTCAAATCTTCATTGATTTTTCCAGTTATGAGTGTTGGTTAATGCGTAACGAGGCTCTAGTTTTCATGCGAAAATATAATTATATGGTGTAAAATGTCATATTTTTCTCAAGGAATTATGGGCCAAACTCCCCTTATCATAGTTTCTTTCTTAGCATGTGAACTAGATTTCTTTCTATTCAAGCAACCTCAAAACTTGCCATAAATCATTTTTCCAATATCACTAATCCAAGGATGAAATGGGTGCATATCTACCTTGAAAAGTGTGTTAATTAGATACATTGGTCAATCTCTGAAAATTACAACAAAAGAACAAGGAGAGGCACTCATATCAACCTAAAAATAGACATATGCAACAAGAACAAATTTGGTATATTGTCCTTCAGTTGACCATTCTTTTCTTGAAATAACCCACAAGTCAGATGCTAGAAGGCCCAAAATATATAAGTACACCAAACTTGTTTGTTACATAACAACCTTTTGCATGCCAAGAATAAGCATGCTATCTCACTTTCTTTACAGTGATACCACACTCCTATCCCGATTTCGTTGATGTTGATGATTATATATTGTAAGTAGATGTGATACCATTTTGTTCACTAACTCCATTTGCTCATCTGCCTGAGAATGAAATGCTACAGATATCTTTAGTTTGGTGTTCAATAGGTTCCATAGGGTTTGCCAAAAAAGTGTTAAAAAGTATGGAATCTCTATCAGTGATGATAGAAATTGGAAGGCCAAATTGCAGCCATACATACTGGAAACACATTTGGCCTGGCTATTCTGTTGTAGTAGATTTGGTACATGGAATGAGGATGGCCATCTTTGAAAATATAACTACCACCACAAGGAATGCATCATGCATATGTTTGGTTTCAGGTAACCCAATTGAAATCCCTGGATATAGATTCCCAAGGCCTATTGGGAATTGGGTGAGGGATATACAACCCTTGTTTTAGATTGGAAGGTTTGGAAATCACAGAAACCACACAATAGTGAATGTATTTCTAGATATCTTGTTGCAAGGTAGGCCAATAAAAATACTTTTGAAAAAAAATAGTGTTTTATGAATGTTATAATGGCTAGCCACTTTACTGTATGGACATCTCAAGTAAGTTTCTTCCTTTGTTGTCTACATGAATGAAAATAATTATTACTTTATACAACAACCTAACTTTCAAATGAAAATTGGGAGAAGATGTACCTGACTAAAGCTACTAGTATATTTGGGAAAAATAAGGGTCTGCCTAGTACTGTTCTATCGTGTAACACACTCGACCCCTTAGGCATTCATTATAGGGATGGGGTATAAAAATTTCACTTTTACTCAAAGATATTGAATCCTCTTCCCAAGATCTCCATCTTCTTCTAATCATCAAGAGATTTCCAACAACTATCACCATGCTCAAATTTGAGCTCTGGATTGGAAGATACGCCTTCATTTAACGCATAGGCTTACAAGATTTTGGTCTTTGGCTCTTTGACGCTGAATTCCCTTTTCTCTAATCGTATATCCTTAGGAGTCCCGAAACCTCAGAGTCCTACCACGTGGTTTCAGCCTTCGGCCTTTTTCGACTTATTTAATGCACCACCCCAAAAAATCTGGGGTTTCAAAACCCCGGACTCCCGAAGGGTCCAAAATTACACGTAGTGGCACATTAAATGCAAAGGTAGGGGAAGGTAGGTCCGGGCCTTTGATCAATTTACACCAGTGTTTCAACATTCCATGTTCTCCAAAGTCCTGAACTCATGGTGTCCACGGTAGTCCACCATCTTTTAGGCCAAGTGAGCATGCACCAGGGGGATGACACACGACAAAGGCAAGAGATGACATGTGGCCCCAAAAATGGGTGACACGTGTCACATTCTAATGGGCATATAAGATCTGTAAAAATCATGAATCAAGGTTATATGTTGCATGCCGAACATGGGTCCATGTCACCCTAGGTGACGTGAGTGTTCCATGTCACTCTGGATTGACAACCTCCAAGAGTATCTAGCTTCTCCTTCCTGTGAAATCGCTCGAAGCTCCAAATCTATAACTCCTGCCAACAACCTCCCAACACCCCTTCTATCCGATGGTTGAGATAGGACCACATAGATCCATAGATCTACAACCTTCATTGCTTCACGACTTCGACATTCGAGGGTTTGGTCGTTTAGTTTCCTTTTTACTCTTGGAGTGGTCAGCGCCGGGCCAACCACAATCTAGATCTGTTGGCCTTTGGTTATGGAAGCAAGAGAAGATCAAGGAAGAAAAGGAAAAATGTGAACTTCGTGCAAGACACAGTGACTGTTATTGGGTTGAAGTGAGAAAAAGAGCAGAAAAGATGGAGTGAAGTCCGAGAAAGAAAGTTGTTGGATGAGGAGATCAAGGATGGAAGATCAGCAAGGAAGAAGGATCATGGAAAACTCAACAAGTGGAAAAATCCACCGTTAGATGCTTTGGAGCACCGCGCGAGAAGAAAGGAAAGACATGTTGGCGAAGCCCTGAAAATATGAGTCAAGTTGACCTAGGGTTTTAGACACCTAGGGTTTTGGTATCTAGGGTTTTGGACACCTAGGTTTCAGCCTAAGGATGTTGGTGAGCTATTGTAATGTATAAATAAAGGTCATGAGGACCTAGTTTGGGTTGGTACGATATTGTTGTCGATCTAGTGGTATTGTTGTTATGAGTGATTATTGTTGTGTGAGGGAGAAATGCTAAGTGTGAGAGCCTTATGGTATTGTAAGATATTCAGCTGGGTGCGAAGATCAACCCTGCATCTAGGTGCACAGGGAGGGGAGAGAAAGAGAGGAGAAGAAAGAGGATTTGCTAGCTAAGAGCACAAACAAGAACTGTATGCTTCGTCTTAATATATTATAAAGCAAAGTTCTATGGACGTAACCCTAGAGAGAGGTCGAACCACGTATATCTTGTGTTGTGTGTGATTGGTATTTTGTCTCTGTCAATTGATATATTGTGATTGCATTACTGTTTTATATCTGATAAGTAGATGTGCAGAGTAGACCCTAGCTGATAAGTGATATATGAATGTTGTGCTCATCTTGTATTAGATCCACTTGATATTCCCCCTGGTTGTAGACATCTTTGTCTTGCAACCCCCTCATAACTTCTTCGGGTGAGACTGCATCTACTTTGCAGGTGTTCCAATAGTTAGGTATTGTTGGTGCGCTCTTGGAGTTGAACCCTGGGTCTTCCCCTGTGCCAACAAATGGTTCCGTTGTCGGGACCAGAATCTTATTAAGGGAATGTCAAGGTGGTTCCCATAAAAGACAGAGATTCAAAAGTGGATAGAGGATCAAGAAAAAGAATTCGCTGAAGTCCAGAACAAGAACCCTAATCTGAGTATAGAGGATTGGTTGGAGAACATATTTTTACTGATATACACGAGATATTCTTTGGGGGAATCAATCAGGAGCTGTATGAGTGGCTAGCTAGATTAGCAGATACCCAGTTCGAGATCCGATCTAGACCTCCTATAGTGTGGACGTCGAGGCTGATCAAGAAGGTCAAAAGAGTTGATAATGTTGTATCACAAGTAGTAGATCACTGGATTGATAGCACCATTGGAGGGTACATCACAAAGTTTGTTGTTGATAGAGTAGAGTCATACAACCAATATGAGAGATATTTATTTAAGGGACCCAGAGGAAAATTTTTACAATTCCTGAAGTTGAGACTCAAGATGCTACTGCATGAGAAGGACATCTTGAAGATACAGTAGATTGTTCGGATCTAGAAAGGCTAATGTTCAAGAATTCAGACAGCGACAATGACACATAAGTGGGACATACGTGTAGTGGGAGAGTGTTCAGAGAAGTTCACCTTGCGAACCTTTTCAAGAAGAACTGCAGAGACGAAGGTTTCTATAGTGGAGAAGAGGCAGATCTGATAGACGAGGAGCATTCAGAACCTGCTGGGACAGAGGAAGGGAAATCTAAAGAGCTTCGCCGAGAAGAACCTGAAACTTCAAGAACTACACATACCATTGAAGTAAGTACTTTTATCACTCCTGTTGATTCAATAATATTAAGCAATCAGAGTAATCCCAACTACCACAGTACCTGCAGCATTGTCACTAGTAATCCACCACATACTCAGTCAGGGACCCTAGGAAGATCTATGGCAGATGAGATGAGACTCCCTATCTTTAGGGGAGATGGATCTGAAGATCCTGACCAACACTAGTTCCTATGTGAAGTTGTATGGAATATTAAAAATGTCACGGACGAAGCTGTCAAAAGAACCTAGTTTAGTACCACTCTAAGGGATCGTGCACTGAGCTGGTACATGAAGCTTGTTCAAGGACTTGCACAGCCTAAGCCACTGAATTAGATTAAGAATGCACTGATTGCAGAGTTCAAGAAACACAAGTCAGAGTCACAGTGTATTACATAACTAAAGGATATCAAGCAGAAGGTGGTCGAACCTGTTTGGGAATTCCATCAGAGATTCAAAACCTTAACAGGCCAACTGACTTTTCAAATCCCAGATGAACAGAAAAAAGAATGGTTTATTGCCACCCTCTTACCGCACATTAGATTTCCTATGATGCAACATAAGATTGCTTTGCAGTCTGAGGCATTGGAGATCGCCATGAAGCTCGAATCAGTCCCTATGGGAGAATCCATCTCAGGTATGAGCCAAATCTTGAGTCAGCTAACTAGTTTGTCTTTGTAGGTCGAAGATATAAAGAAGTACAAGGGAAAATATAAAAGAGAAGACATTCGATGTGTCAGATGTAGATCAGAAGGCCATGATAAGGAACAATGTCCCCTATTCAATGAATACTTGGCTTCTGGAGCTCTGAGCGCCTTGAAGCAAGTCACCTTACCCTGGTGTGAGGTATGTAGAAATATGCATCGACTTGGTGAGTGATATTACATGAAAAAGTATGTTCAGACACCTACGAATTTGTATTGTATGTTCTGTAATTCCGTGGGACATGATGATAGATATTTTAGGGCTTATGATCTCATGCATGAAAGGTCAAGAGACATATACAAGATTCAAGGCGAAGTACAACAAGAAGGAAACTCTATGCAGTACAACTCCCCTGGGAGAGGAAAATTCAATCCTCATGGTGGATTCAGAGGAAGAGGACAAGGAGGAGGAATGGGTTGAGGCCGAGGACAGATAATCTGTTATAACTGCACACAACCAGGACACCTCACAAGGGATTTCCAGAACCCTTGTACTACTTGCAGCTAATGTAGATCATTTGAACATGTTATAGAAGATTGTCATGTGCTGCTAGCTAAGCTTCAGGAAAGACGAGGACCTCGACAGAACCTGCAAGTGCAACTTATATACGTTGAACCTCACAGAGAAGACCCTAGAGTGGCTGTTATAACCAGAGGAGGCACTGTTACAGGAGAAGATAGACTGACCCAAGGGAATATTACAAAAGACTCAGGAATTAGGAAAACTACAGAGTAGACAAAAATGTTTGATGCAAAGAAAGAAAGACAAATGTTTGAGGAGGAAAGAAAATAATTTAGAGGAGACCAAGGTTCCTCATCAAAGACAAGACCCGAAGTGAGAGAATATGGAATGCCTCTGGCATTTGATCATTCTTCTTCGCCAAAAGAAGAAAAAGAGGTAAGCAAGCTCATGGAATTTCTATATACTTGTATTAAGTTGATTCAGGATGAGAGCACTGTACAAGAGTTACAAAATTTAATCAGACAATATGAGCTAGGAAAGATAGACCCCTTACTGAATAGGGAAGTACACCAAATCGGTAAGAAGAGAAGGACAAATAAGGAATTATTTTTGAATGCTCAAATAGGAGAGTATGAGATAGATTATGTAGTCCTCAACTTATGGTCGGAGGTCAATGTCACGATGAAGCAAACATGGGCATAGATGGGAAAACAAAAGTTGATCTATTCCCCTATTAGGCTTAGGATGGCCAACCAGCAAGTTGTAAGTCCATTTGGAAGACTGGAACATATCCCTGTGGACATTGATGGAGTAAGAACATTTGCAGATTTCGAGGTAATTGAGATAGTTGATGACAACAACCCTTACCCTGCGTTGTTAGGAATTGATTGGGCCTTCAATAATTCCATTGTGGTTGATTTAAAGAAAAGACGTATGAATTTTGAAAGAGATGGCCTTAAGGTCATCACACCTTTAGATCCAGATGAAGGTCAGTGACACACAGAGCCTATCAGAGAAGAAGACCACACATATGCATGACAAAATATATATAAGCTAACGGCCAGACAACAGGATTACATCAATCCCACAACCGATGGAAACCTAAGCTGTCGAAGTGATAGCGCATGCTCATATGACTCAAAAGAAGCACCGGAGAATTGACAGATTAAAATGTATGAAGTATCTGTTGGAAAAAATATTGAAATTTTGGCTTTTGGTAGCTTAGGAGGAAAAATTTTATAGTGTTTAGCTACCGAAAGTGCAGACTTTTGGTAGCTTAAATATCAGGTTTCATATGCCCTTAGCTGTCGAAAGTGTAGATGCGTTTTTACCCAAAAATCAAGTCACGTGGAGGTACTAAAAGAAAGCAATAAATGGAAATAAAATCACTATATTAAGGTTTTACATAAGTGCCACGTCACCATTTCGGGTTTTCGGCAGTCGGGGGTTTGGCCGACATAAAGATTTTGACCATTGCTCCATTTCCCCGAAACCCAAAACCCGAAATCAGGGTTTTAGGAATTTTGGTGGCTTAGGACGCTCTGTAATCGCACTATTAGTTGCCGAAAGCCAAGAATTTCGGTGGCTAAGATACCCTTGTTTTCGGCTTGTTAGCCACCAAAATCGCAGGTTTTTCCAAAAACACTGCTTGTGGGAAAACTCACTTTTCTCAACCTTGGAGAGGTCGTTTTACACGTTTGAATAGTCTATTGACATCTACAGATCCTAATATTTCCAGTGGTATCTTCATATCCTAATTTACATCTCGAAAAGGTAGGAAAAAGTTCCCCGCAAGATGGTGTTGCACACATGACCCAGAAATGTAGGAACACACCCAGATTTCAGTTAAATAATTGCCAGTTCATTTCTCAGTCGGTTTTGAGGTCGTTTCTCATATGTTATACGTTGAAGGCTTATATATTGTATATCTCTTTGAGAGAGAAGGGGGAGGGGGGGCGGGGGGGAATACATAGAGGAGTAGTACTCCTCGACTGTAGCATTTGTTTTCCTATTTAAATAAAAGATTGCAAAGCCATTTTTAATCTACAACAAAGATTCTTGTGATTTTGTTTGCAAAGAATGTCTTATTGCTTTGTTCTTGCATCATTTCACTTGGTTTTATTTCCATTTTCTTCTCTATTTGTGACTGTGTTTGTAATGGAATTCATCCATTTCTTAGATGCTCTATTGCAGGACATGTTATAGGTTGTTTCTTGTAGAGATCTGAAGGTTCAGAATTCATCCTTGGATATATTCTCTGTCCCAACCATCTCTTTCTACTGATTTATGCTTGGAATTCACTCATTGCTAAGTGCTCCTTGCATTTTGATATGTTTTCTCTCTATTCTTCTGCCATACTTTTATAAATCCTTCTCTCCATAATCAACTTCTACCTCGTCTCTATTCCATTGATTTTCATTGCCGAAACACTCTTATTATTTTCTTGATCATTTGACTCCATTCCCAATGGACTACCTCCTGGTCCAACCCACCAACCCTAAAAACCCAAAAATTTCTGTTACCCACATATCTACCCACTATTAAGCTTATTGAATATCCTATTGTGAGATATTTTCGATAGATCCCTCTTGGGTTGGAAGGGACAGTTTCCAATCAAAAGTGGTTCAAGGTTATCTCGGAATTTACTTGCATGCAACCCAAGTCAATTCCGAGTGACAAAATTTATTTCATTTAAAATGTGCTAAGGCTTCGTTGTATTATAGCCTAGAACCAACGCTTGCGACAACATTTTCTGGCACCGTTGTCAGGGACGGAGGAACAAAGATATCTTCCCTGGGATACGACAAAAATTTTATATTTATTCCTTGATGGTGAACAAGGGATAGTCATTCAATTGGTTTTGATCATTCACCTGGCGACTCCTTGATTCGAAGACTCTACATGATTCACTGGCGACTCCACTAGTCTCAAAATGTCGAATTCGTTCGCTTCTCGGATTGCTGCAAGGTTTTCTCCTCTGGACTTTACAAATGTTTATGGTTTTCCCAACACTGTTCCAGACATTAAAGTTTGGGAAGATGTCCTTCCTAAATTTGGAGAATATGCGGACGACAATCTCACTCAACACTTGGTTGAATTCCAAAAGCTCATGGATGAATTAAATATACACCATGAAGATGTCCTCATGAAATTGTTTATGTTTTCATTGGAAAAGGATGCTAGGCTTTGGTATAAATCTTTACCCCATTCCAATATTCCTTCATTGAAATATTTTCACATCATTTTTCATCAATATTGTAAAAGAATCTATTCAGCTGAAATACGTTTTGAAGATTGTTGTAATATAAAATTCATAAGACAACAAGATCAAACTAATCTTCTTGAAGAGGAGGAAGGAATATCAGAAATTTCTCAAGTCAATGAAGATAATCGGTATGAAGAAGAGTTGGCTGATAAAGAATATGGATATGATATCTCTTGTGATCATATTCAAGAAGATGATATTCAACATCATGGTCAACCTGCAGAAAAGAAAGAAAAGAATTGTTGTTTTATCCAGAAAATACAGAGACCACCTTCCCCTTTGACTGAAGAAGAAATAGATATGCTCTTGCATAGTCATGTTACAGCCCTTGCTTACACAGATTTGCAGTGTATACACAGTCCCAGATATGAGAGTCAAACTTCTTCCATTTATGAAAATGTAAATCCGATTTTGAATAATGACAATCATGTGTTTGATGAAACCTTACAGGAAGTTAATGAACCTATTTATGATGATGATTTCCAGCCAAGAAATCATCTTGTAAGCCCTGTTTTGTTTCATGAAGAGGATAGGGCTGTCACATTTAATAGTCTTGAAGGAAGTTCTATGTTCAATGATGTTTTAGACTATGATATGGAGGAGTGTAAATCTGAGATAGAAAGCATGCCAGAGAAAGGATCAGAGTTTCTCATGGTTGATGTCCCGAACATTTGTCTGACTGATGACCCTCTTGAGTTATCTGCGGAACCTAAATATGATGAGTATAGTGATGATGAAGAGGATTTTAAAGATTTGTTGTCTAATGAAATTTCATCAAATCCTGCTTATCAACTAAAAGATGATCAGAAAAATATGAATGCTATGGTTGAAGATAGATATGAGTCTATTGTTCAAGAGTCTAGTGAAGATCCTTTTAACTTTGATATATCTTCCAAAGATATCATTGTTGGAGAGGGTGATCATAATTTTTTTCATGATATATATTTTCAGACTCAGTTTTCATTTGAACATGATCAAGACAATAATGTAGGAAATGAAGAACATATCTCTTCTTCCCTCTTAAAAATTGTTAGTTGTAATAGGCCAGCATATCATAGTGATGCATTTAGATCATAGGGATATGATGAAGGAGAGAAAACAAGTTCAAATCAACAGTTGATCATGCATGTTTCCCCAACAAATATTAAGCAGTCCACATTCAACATTCAGATCAGTAAAGGCAACGGGAAACAACATTTCATTCAATTAGAACAACAACAAAATGAGGTATTTCTATGTGACTTTTATGATCTCGTTGCTGATTATTTGGAGTCAATGAGCAGCATAGATGTCAAAACATTCTTGTCAAATGAGATTCGATTTTGTCATCTTTTCGAACTACATTTCTGCATGCTATGGTTTACTATATTTTTCGAGTACAGATCAAAGAAGATATCAGTAAATCAGTTTCTTATATGGCTTCATTCGAAACATGATTTCACTTGATAAGAGGAAGTACAATTGCTTAGAGTAGGAGTAGCCATGAGAATAAGATCTTCATATGAGCAACTAGATAATTTTCAGTTGTTGATTTCTTGAATAAGCAAATCAGGATACATGCAGGCTACAGGGTTTCCGAAGATTAGTTTCACAGACATTATCACTCCATAGCCCAATGAATGCATAAGTGTTTTTTTTCGGAAAGGTGCAAGCAAAGTGACAGGGTTCAACATTTGATAAGGATGTTCTCAGGTTGCCCAATGGATGAAGGCACTTGGTTTGCTATTCTTGGCGCTTTGCAGGAAAGCACCATCCCTAGATGGATCATATGTTGGAACAAATATTAAAATTTTGTCTTTCGGTAGCTTAGGAGGAAAACATTTATAGTGTTTAGCTACTGAAAGTGCTAAATATCAGGTTTCATATGCCGTTAACTGTCAAAAGTGTAGATGCATTTTTACCCAGAAATCAAGTCACGTGGAGGTACTAAAAGAAAGCAATAAATGACAATAAAATCACTATAATAAGGTTTTACATAAGTGCCACATCACCATTTCGGGTTTTCGGCAGTCGGGGGTTTGGTCGACATAAAGATTTTGACCATTGCTTCGTTTACCCGAAAGCCGAACACTGAAATCGGGGTTTCAGGACTTTCGGTGGCTTACGACACTCTGAAATCACATTGTTAGTTGCCGAAAGCCAGGACTTTTGGTGGCTAAGATACCCCTGTTTTCGACCTGTTAGCCACCAAAATCATAGGTTTTTCCAAAAACACTGCCTGTGGGAAAACTCACTTTTCTCAACCTTGGAGAGGCCATTTTACACATTTGAATAGTCGATTGACATATACATATCCTAAGATTTCTAGTGGTATCTTCAGATCCTAATTTAGAGCTCAGGAAGGTAGGAAAAAGTTCCCCACAAGATTGTGCTGCAGACATGACCCGGGAATGTAGAAACGCGCCCAGATTTCAGTTAAATAACTGCCAGTTCGTTTCTCAGTCGGTTTTGAGGTCATTTCTCATCTGTTATACACTGAAGGCTTATATATTGTATATCTCTTTGAGAGAGAAGGGGGGGGAAAAGACACACAAGAGTAGTACTCTTGGGTTGTAGCATTTGTTTTCCTATTTAAATAAAAGAGTGCAAAGCCATTTTTAATCTACAACAAAGATTCTTGTGATTTTGTTTGCAGAGAATGTCTTATTGCTTCATTCTCACATCATTTCACTTTCTTTTATTTCCATTTTCTTCCCGATTTGTGACTGTGTTTGTAATGGAATTCATCTGTTTGTTAGATGCTCTATTGCAAGACATGTTATAGGTTGTTTCTTGTAGAGATCTGAAGGTTCATAATTCATCCTTGGATAGATTCTCTGTCCCAACCATCTATTTCCACTGATTTATGCTTGGAATTCACTCATTGCTAAGTGCTCCTTGCATTTTGATATGTTTTCTCTCTATTTTACTGCCATACTTTTATAAATCCTTCTCTCTATAATCATCTTCTACCTCACCTCTGTTCCATGGATTTCCATCGCCGAAACACTCTTATTATTTGCTTGATCATTTGACTCCATTCCCAATGGACTACCTCCTGGTCCAACCCACCAACCCTAAAAACCAAAAAAAAATTGTTACCCACAGATCTGCCCATTGTTAAGATTATTGAATATCCTATTGTGAGATATTTTCGAGAGATCCCTCTCGGGTTGGAAGGGGTAGTTTCCAATCAAAAGTGGTTTGAGGTTATCTCGGAATTTACTTGCATGCAACCCAAGTCAAGTTCGAGTGAAAAAATTTATTTCATTTAAAATGTGCTAAGGCTTGGCTCTATTACAGCCTAGAACCAACTCTTGCGACAACAGTATCTACAAGAATATGTGATAGACTAACTAGAGAAGTTCATTGGATTGGCACAACTGTAAGTAACTTACCTACCTTTGATGGTCTAAATCCTTTAGAAACTTTCTTGTCAGACTTTGAAGAAAGTGTACCAATACAACAAAGATTGTTGGCAATGGGTGAGGCCTTGAAAGTAACCCCAACAAGATGGTGGGGGACACACCAAAAAAACATTGCATACTGGGTACAATGTCGTATCTTGATGACAACGCGATTCCCAACACAAGTAGAAAGCTGCGAAGTAAGGTACATTGGTTGAAGCTACCCAAAGGACCATGTACGAAGCTGGGAAGAGGCTTGGAGCGACATTCCACAAGAGCAGTGGGTGCACAAATTGATTAACACACTGGACACAACCCCTATCAACTGGTACCTTCAAGCATAGTTGCACCTCTCACTACAGATTGGAAAGGTATGACTCTGAATTTTGTAAACACCATCTTATTTGAAAGTCAATATCCTTCAATAGATCAAGCATTGCATATTGGAAGACATAAATTATTTGAAGAGGCATCTAGCCTCACTATGGAACAAGAAGAGGATGAATGGACTACACCTCTCCAGAAACTACAAGGTTGTTACAACATCAATGTCGATGAAGACAATGATCTGAGGAAGGTGAACATCACAAAAATAGAAGGCCAAAGAGATGTGGAAGGACCAGAAGTTGAGTTATCATTCATTGGAAAGCCAATCAAGATTAAGAAAGTCAATATTGGAACAGAAGAGACACCAAAGCTTGCAAATGTTGAAGACTATAGGGATGCTACTACCATTGACAAAATTACAGAGTTACTTCATGAATATCAGGACTTGTTTCCAATCAAGTTCACTGATATGAAGGGATTTAAAGTGCCTATGGGAGAGATAAAGATCCCTTTAAAGCCAGATGCTAGACCAGACAAACAAAGACCGTACAGACTGAACCCTAAATATAAGGAAAAAGTGAAAATTGAGCTCGATAGAATGTTGGAAGAAAGGATTATAGAACCTGTGGAAGAGTCAGAGTGGATTATCCCTATGGTGGTACAAGACAAGAAGACATGAGAGATCAGGATATGAGTAGATCTCAGGAAGCTGGATGATGCTTGTTTGCATGACCCCTTCCCTACATCATTCACTGACAAAGTGTTAGATAATGTGGGAGGCCAGGAAGTATATTCTTTTACAGATGGATTTTCAGGATACCATCAGATCCAGATTGCCAAGGAAGACCACCATAAGACCACATTTCTGCATAAATTTCTTGAAGCATATTTTGATGATTGGACTGTTTTTAGTTTATTGAAGAATCATATTGAATGTCTAAGGCTAATGTTGGATAAATGCAGGCAGTGTCAAATTGCCTTGAACCTGAAGAAATGTATTTTATTTTCACCATTTGGAGTTTTGTTAGGTCATATTGTATGTAAGCAAGGATTGATGGTAGATCCATCCAAGATCACCATTATAGTTGATCTACCTCCTCCTACTTCAGTTAAACAGTTGTGCACTGCGCTTGGACACACAATATATTATAGGAAGTTCATCAAAGGATATGCTCAAATCACAACACCCATGGAGAAACGTTTGAAGAAAGATTGTCAGTTTAGTTGGATAGAAGAATGCCAATAGAGCTTCGACACACTCAAACATAAAATGTTTACTACACCTATTCTGGTTTTTCCAGATTGGACCAAGGAATTTCATGTGCATGTTGGTGCATCTTTCATTGATTTAGGAGTTGTGTTAGCACAACCTAGAGGAAGAGATATTCACCACCCATTAGCCTCTGCTAGCAGGAAGCTATCAACTGCTAAGATTAATTACACCACCAATGAGTGAGAAGGGTTAGCCATGGTGTATGCATTGAAAAAATTTCACCACTACTTGTTGGGAGGACACTTTAAAATGTTTAATGATCACTCCACGCTGAAATACATAGTGAAAAAGCCAGTGTTGGGGGGAAGGATATGTAGATGACTTCTGCTATTTCAGGAATATGATTTTGAGATCATAGTAAATCCAGGGAGAATGAATAAAGGTCCTGACCACTTGTCAAGGTTGGAACATGGTGAAGAGCCGACCAGTTTGGAGGATGCACTACCGGATGCATAGCTACTGTCCATTAGAAAGATTGATGACCACTTCGCAGAGATAGTCCATTTCCTATCAACAGGAATGGCACCTAGTGAGTACACAATTCCTTAGAAGAAACAACAAGTAGTGTGCGCTGCAGACTTCTCACTTATAGTTGGACATCTATACAAGATGGGACCTAATGAGATATTAAGAAGATGTGTTATGGAGGCAGAACGACCACTGATCCTTGTAGAAGCTCATGAAGGCATCGCAGGAGGACATTATGCAGGAAAAGCAACTGGACAAAAGGTTCTTAGATCTGTCCTTTGGTTGCCTACCTTACACAGAGATGCTAAAGACTATTCCAGAGCCTACGATGTATGCCAAAGAGTTGGGAAACCTTCCAGAAGAGATGAAATGCCACTAGCACCACAACTGACCCCACAAGCATTTGAGAAATGGGTCATTGATTTCATTGGACCTATAAACCCACCAGGAAAGCGTACAGGAGCAAGGTACATAATTACAACAACAAAATAATTGATCATATGGGCCGAAGCAAGAGTAGTTAAGAAATGTAGTGCAACTACAGCTGCACGCTTCATATTTGATGACATCATAACCAAGTTTGGATGCCCAAAGATCCTTATGAGTGATCAAGGCACACATTTCATCAATAAGATAGTTGAAGCCCTGACTAAAGAATTTGTAGTCCACCATCAGAAGAGCACACAATACCATCCACAAGAAAATGGGACAGTTGAAGCATTCAACAAGATCTTGGAGAGAACACTCACAAAGATTTGTTGTGTGAAAAGGGATGATTGGGATCTAAGATTACCAAGAGTATTATGGGCCTATAGAACCACTTGCAAGAATTTGACAATGCAAACACCTTTTAAGTCGGTATATGGTCTTGAATCTATTGTTCCAATGGAATATTTGGTACCAAGCCTGAGAATTGTTGCCTTTGCAGATATGGATGACCCTGGCGCTATTCAAGAGAGGCTTGCACATTTGGTTGAATTGGAGGAAGACATAATTTTTGCAGGATTCCATCAACAAGTATAGAAGGAAAGAGAGAAAGCCTACCATGACAGGCACATCAGGAATAAGACATTTAAACAAGGTGATCTAGTCCTGATATATGATAGTAAGTTCATCAAACATCCTGAGAAGTTCAGAAGGCATTGGCTAGGGACATATGAGATCGCTTATGTTACAGAGGGAGGAGATGTGTAATTGAAGACTCTGAATGGGGAGTGGAAAGAAGGATTAGTGAATGGGAGCAGCTTGAAATTGTACTATGACAACTAGCTGCCCCACAGTTCTTAGTAAACGCAAGAAGAAAAGGGTCTAGGTACCAGGTGTAGTTGAAACTAGGTACTAGATATAGAAAATACACTCTGCACAAGGAGGAAAAGGAGGCATAGAGCAGAAAGCAGAGGCTACACTACGCAGTCAGAAGTTGAAGTAAAATAGAAGGATCAGGTATGAAGTGCCTCAGGATGAGTCACAGGTGAGTGTTGGGGGCTTGTTGGCCCTTGGTTATGGAAGCAAGCGAATATCAAGGAAGAAAAGGAAAAATGCGAACTTCGCCCAAGACAAAGTGACTGTTATTGGGTCAAAGTGAGAAAAAGAGAAGAAAAGATGGAGCGAAGTCCGAGAAAGCAAGCCGTTGGATGAGGAGATCAAGGATGACAGATAAACAAGGAAGAAGGATCGTGGACAACTCAGCTAGTGGAAAAATCCACCATTAGATGCTTTGGAGCACCACGCAATAAGAAAGGAAAGACAGGCTAGCTAAGCCCTGAAAATACGGGTCAAGTTGACCTAGGGTTTTAGACACCTAGGGTTTTGGTATATAGGGTTTTGGACACCTAGGTTTCGGCCTAAGGATGTCAGTGAGCTATTGTAATTTATAAATAAAGGTCATAAGGACCTAGTTTGGGTTGGTAGGATATTTTTGTCGATCTAGTGGTATTGTTGTTATGAGTGATTATTGTTGTGTGAAGGAGAAGTGCTAAGTGCTAAGTGCTAAGTTGGTTAAACCTTGGGAGTAAAAAAAGCTAACATAGGTCGCTATAGATCAATCCTGGACCGTTGGGCTATGGAGTCATAAGTATCCTTCTCAATGAAGGCATTTAAAGTACCTATCATACAAAGGATGTTTAATGGTGAAGGGAATAAATAAAGGTTTAACACAAAGATGAAAATTTACTAAGCAAAGATCCTCTCTACAAATAAAATAAGATGTGTCTGAATAATAAACAATGAAACATGGGAAAGATGATACCAGATCCTCTACCACCTCAGGGATCCATAAATCAAATATTCTACATACAGACACGAAGATAAACATAATGTGTCTGAGTGATAAAAGATGAAACATGGGCAAGGTGATAGTATATCCTCTACCGCCTGAGGAATCCATAAATCAAAAGTTGCTACATCCAGACAATAAGAAATACAGGATTAAAACTTAGAAGACAATCTGATAAAAACAACTCAAAGGAATATTCAATAACACAATATTTTACAATCCATGCCCCTTAGGCGTAAAAACTGAAAAATACAAAGCCGTGCTCTTAAAACTCTCTCAATTCTCCAGCCTCTGAACTCCCCTTTTGCTTTGTTTTGATCTCCTGCTTTTATACACAGAACAATGGCTAATAGCTAGGAATGTGATCTGGTCATCCCATCCAAGGATTTTCGCTTGTACATCCTTTTGTCAGACTATGTGTGTATACTCCTATCAGACACAAGCTCATATGAGTATGGGTCTGCAAGATGAAATCGTCCACCGAGGTACCTCGGGCCAATAACTCTGTATCCTCGGCCAAAGCTTCCATGCCTTATATTTATGGACTAAGCTGAGGTTTCATCTACCGGTCCTTGTTCATTAAATGAATCCTCCTCGGGATTGGAGTGCAGCTGGATGACTAGAGGGCGACCATGTGTTGCTCATGGATTGGGCGCTGAATAAGCAGGTGGTTTCAAGGCTGGAAAAGACATCCCTTGTTCATTGGTTGAACCCTCCTCAGGATCAAGACGTGACTTGACTATTAGGGGGTGGCCACATGCTGTTGTTGGATACGACGTTGTAAGAGCACGTGATTTTGGGTCGTCGAAAGAGGTTTGGACCCACACCAGTTCCGGGCCCAAAATGCACCATCTTTCGCCACGTAACCTCCCCGCAACAGTTTGGATTTCATCCTTCCTTTGCATTTTAACGCCCATGCATCTTGCGACGCCGAAATGACTGATGGATTTTGATATGGCCGCGATCTACGATCTAGGCACACCTACTATTTTAGCGCCCCTGCTAAAATTTATTCACCCGCCAACTATGGAAATCCTCCAACCGCGCTCAGAGATGGTGCTAAACTGAACTATGCAGGGGATCTTTGCTGCTACAAACTGCACCCGCCTACTACCTGGGCTCATGGTTGTCACCTACAACCTTCAACAACTTCATGTGATAAGATTGGCTCCACAGGGGATGGAATTCTCCCTGTGAACTGCCAAGAATGAGCAGTTCCAATGCCTTAGCTTTTGGGTTGTGGAGTCGAACTCAAAGGCATTTTGTTGGAGACAACAGACTGGCATGCACACTCCTCAAATTAAAAAGGAAACAAACACAAATGCTCCAAAAGGAGATTATTTACATACAATCCTAAACTAACCAATTTTACAATGCGCTAGGTGAAAACAAACTTCCACCAGAGCCATTCAAATAACTTCCTAATTGAAAACTTATTAACTCTATCAATGATCAACAAGGGATAACAAAACCGTGACAACAAACTAATTACATTCTTCAGATTACCTTCCAATGATGAAGGTAAGATAAAGCTTGGAGGCTTCAATGCATTGAGGAAATGCAACTCCATGTATTCCCCTACAGGTTCATAAAATAGGTGATAAAACCTACTAGGTTGGTAACAGAAAGCCTTCTCTAATTTACAGTTTCTCACATATGGTTGAATGTCTGTGGCAAGCATAGGTGAGTGAAAGGCTGATGCATGTTGTTGATCCACTTCTCTTTTGCCTTCTCTGATAACATCTGCTAGCTAATGGAAATAAATCACCTCATGTATATCAATGGATGGTTGTTTCTCTCTACCATGCTACTCTTGGTAAAATCCTTCACTTTCATTAGAAGGCTGGCTGCTAATTCTTTTTTCTTCCAAGGCAAGAAGCACCTAAACATCTTCATCACTATCTCCATAATGGTCAAATAAAGGAGGAGTCTCGAATGACATGCCAAGAGGTATCTCCTGCCCAACATGAGAATACTTTTATTCATTATTAAACACATGATTCCTTTCAAGATTCAATCCAGGAAGAAATATCTTATCATCATCATATGAGTAAAAAATAGGTTGCTCACATCTAGGCTTTTTAGAGACAGGGTTAAAAAGAGTATCAGCTTCCAGAACAGACTCAATTTCTGCACTTTCCTTATTGAGACAACAAACCAACTTTTCACCTGATGCAGATGAATAGGGAAGAGAAAGAGAAGCCTCCTCATCCAAGACATCTTCTTCATTATCACAACCTTCATAAGAATCAATTATATCGTGAACATAGTATTTATACCTATCACAACAACTATGACAAATTAACTTAGAGGAATAAAACTTTTGAAAATGAAAATTGAAAGCTGCATGAAACTCTTTGAGTGAAGAAACAAAAGCTCAAGAGAGTGATACCAAATATGAGCATCTCCTTGAAGAGATTACACAAACAACTTCATACGTATGTATTCATGTTGGATGTCAATTTTCTACATCAAATAATGAAATCCTAGAACATGTTCAAGAGGGATGTCATTCTCACCTTCATAAAATCTTAGCAGCAGATCTTTCCATTCATTAATTTGAGGCATGAGATGTGGATAACCAACTATGGATCAGAAATTTAGCAGGGCAAACCTCCTAGACATGATAGCCTCCATAGCCATTTTATTTGTCTCCTTCTAGTGGAGTCACCAACAGATTCTGAATAATGGAGTCACCATGGTGAAAGAAAAGCAGTCAGAGCAATGTGTCCAACTTCAGTTCACCATCTAAAACTGGATCTCCTCGTTTTCCTTCTCCTAGGGAGTATATATTCACTTCTGTCCCCGACAATGATGCCATTAATGTTATCTCTCCAAGAGTCACCCCCATAATTCAAATGGGGGTAAGCCTGGTAACATTAAATTTATTTGGAGTGGGTTAAAAGTCGGGAGTCAAAAAAGGTAACAAAGTTTGCTGCAGATCAGTCCTGAACCGTTGGGCTATGGAGTCATAAGTATCCTTCTCAATGAAGGCATTTAAACTACCTATCAGAAAAAGGATGTTTAATGATTAAGGGAAGAAATAAAGGTTTAACACAAAGATGAAAATTTACTAAGCAAAGATCCTCTCTGCAAAGAAAATAAGATGTGTCTGAATAATAAACAATGAAATATGGACAAGATGAAACCAGATCCTCTACCACCTCAAGGATCCATAAATCAAAGATGCTACATCCAGACAAGAAGAGAAAAATAATGTGTCTGAGTGAAAAACGATGAAACATGGGAAAGATGACAGTAGATCCTCTACCGCCTCAGGAATCCATAAATCAAAGATGCTACATCCAGACAAGAATAAAAACATGATTAAAACTTAGTATACAGTCTGATAAAAACAACTCAAAGGAATCTTCAATAACATAATATTTTACAATCCATGCCCGTCAGGATTACAAACTGAAAAATACAGAGTCCTTCTCCTAAAACTCTCTCGGCTCTCCAGAATATGAACCCCCCTTTTACTTTGTTTTGATTTCCTTCTTTTATACTCAGAACGATGGTTAACAACCAAGAATGTGATCTGGTCATCCCATCCAAGGCTTTTCGCCTGTGCATCCTTCTGTCAAACTGTGTGTGTATCCTCCTGTCAAACGCAAGCTCAGATCATTATGGGTCTGCAAGATGAAACTGTCCACCAAGGTACCTCAGGCTGACAACTCTGTATCCTCGGCCAGAGCTTCCATGCCTTCTATTTATGGAATGAGTTGAAGTTTCATCTACCATTCCTTGTTCATTAACCGAATCCTCCTCGGGATCGGAGCGTGGTTGGATGACTAGCGGGTGACCATGTGCTGCTCATGAATTGGGCGCTAAATAAATAGGTAGTTTCGAGGCCTCAAAAGCCAGCCCTTGTTCATTGACTGAACCCTCCTCGGGATCAGGATGCGACTTGACTATTAGGGGGAGACCACGTGCTACTGTTGGATACGACGTTGTAAGAGAACGTGATTTCGGGGCCATCGAAATCGGTTTGGACCCACACCGCTTTCGGGCCCAAAATTTACCATCTTCCACCATGCAACCTCCCCGCAATACCGTGGTTTGGATTTCGACCTTCCTTTGGATTTTAACGCCCGTGCAGCTTGCGACACCGAAATGACTGGTGGTCGTTGATCTGGCTGCGATCTGCGATCTTGGTGCACCTACTATTTTAGCACCCCTGCTAAATTTATCCACCTGTCAACTATGGAAATCCTCTAACCGTGCTCAGAGATGGCGCTAAACTGAGTTGTGCAGGGGATATCCACTACTACAAATTGCACCCACCTGCTACCTGGGCTCATGGGTGTCACCTGTGACCCTAAACAAATTCATGTGATAACAAGACCCATGTCTAATATTTATCCTACTGCTAAGCAGAGGAAAATAGAAACCATTCAAATGTAGGGGTTTATAGAAGAACAATAAGAATTTCTAATGTAAATCAAACAATGAAAATTTTAGTCATAGGCAAAGACATCCAACCACCATTTCAATCGTAGTAGAGAGGGTATAAGAATACTTATAAAGAAACTAGATAGTGAAGCAACTGCTGAGAGGGGTTCCCTTTTCCACCCAATTGTAGGCATAGCCACTCCTGGACGGATTTACCACTGACCACCCCCTAGCTAGATCATGATGCTCTGATAGAGACTCTTCCTTCTCGTTCAACAACAACTAGAGATGGAGATCGCTCTCCTCTTCCCACAGGAATTTAGCAGATCATTTCTCAATATACCAAGAAAGGGGGTATGCGATGAGTGCTTCCTCAGTCACTCATCTTCTTGCAACCCCATTTATCATCTTGGACTGAAGACACTACCTAACAAATTCATGTACCCCCAAAAAAATCATTTTTCATTTCTCTTCCGAACTAGAGAGATGCACATGCTCTCTCTCTTTAGAAAATGGTCTCTAGACTCATATTTTTTGCAATCCCCCTTCCTATGCCCACAAATCCCTTTATTTTCTTTCCTTCCTAAGCAAGATTGCATGGGTTTGAATCCCCAGTTCATGGTCAAGTCAGAAAATTTTTCGGATGGGTACTTTTCCCATCTCCTCGTTGTCTCTTGAGGAGGACTTCACAACTACCAACCTAACTGGTAATTTATTTATGGGTGAGAGAACTGTTCTGGGACTGAATAATTTAAGTCCAGTAAGGTACTGGTTTGGTGGGGGTCATCTCAACCATTTCTGGTTCCCCTCACCATCTCTCTCATGCATCATTATCTACCTTGGCTAACACCTCCAACAGTTATGAAACACTATCCATTTTATTTAATAACATAAATATATATATTACCTTTTATAACAAAAACGTTCATCAATTCCAACATCCACACATATTTAGTCTACCCATAGTCTCTTGGCTAGTTATAGTTATATTTACAAGCTGGGGGAAACATGGGTATTACAATCCCCTCCCCCTTAAAGGAACCTCGTCCTCAATGTTCTACCTACCGATGTGCTCTGTATGTACAAAAGTAAACAAAAATGGGTATTGCATGTTTCATGGCATCCTCCATTACCCATGTGGCTTCATCTGGACCAAAGTGTTTCCACTGCACCTTAACTTATGCAATGGTTATGTTCCTAAGTGGGATTTCCTACCTGTCTATTATGAATTATGGCTCTGGAAGGAATTCTCCCTCTATTTCCACCTGAATCACAAACCAATCAATTGTATGATTAGAATCATGTACATATTTCTTCGGTAACGAAAGATGGAAAACATTATGTGCCTTCACTGTGGGAGGAAGTGTTAGTCTATATGCTATAGGTCCCACTTTATCCAAAATTTCAAAGGGTCCATAATACTGAGGTGCCAGATTGGCACAAGCTCCCATTCTCAAGGAAATTTTTCCAGGCCTAACTCAGATATACACATGATCCCCTGCTTTGAAATCTCTAGGAGTCCTTTTTCTGTTTGGATAGATTTTCTGTCTATCCTAAGCTATTTTCAGATTCTATTTTATTTGAGCTACTTTTTCTTCCATTTCCTTTAGCATATCTGACCCAATCGTAATTATTTCTACTAGTTTATTCCATCTTATTGGAATATTGCATTGTCTACCGTAGAGGGCCTCAAAATGGCTCATCTTCAATGACTCTTGATAGCCATTTTTATAAGAAAACTATACCAGTGGTAGGTAGTATTCCCACTTCTTAGGTTGATGCATTACATGCATCCTTAACATTTCCTCTAACACTTGGTTTACCCTCTCTGTCTTCCCATCAGTTTGAGGGTGATAGGCTATACTAAATAGTAATTTAGTTTCAAAACGAACAAACAAATATTTCCAAAAGTTTTAAGTAAATTTTGTATCTCTGTCGGATATGATTTCCTTAGGCATGTCATGCAATCTAAATATTTATTTCATGAAAATACTAGCAATATCTATTTCCTTGCAAGTTTATTTGACGGGAATAAAGTGAGTATCCTTGCTCAGTTTGTCCACAACTACCATGATGGCGTCATTCTATTTGGTTCATTTTGGTAACCCTGTGATGAAATGCATGGAGATGGTTTCCCATTTCCATTCTCGGATTGGTAGGGGATGAAATAGCCCTGCTGGATGCTAGTGCTCTACCTTAACCTCTTGACATTCTATACATTTAGCTAAGTAATCCATTATGTCATTTTTCATTCCGGGCCAATAAAATAGTTTCCAAGTGGTTGTGATCATTTTTTGATAACCTAGATGACCGGTATATGGTCTTTTGTGTAGTTTATCCATTATGAACCTCTTCAAGTCGTCACAATTTGGAATATACAACCTACCTTTGTAATTTAGTAGGCCATCATTCAGCAATTGATAACCCTCATACTTCAACCCTGTCAGCTCTTGCTCTAAGTATGATTTCACAGTCTTGAAAAATGCATATGTTTCTTGTGCACTTTTGACTCTCTCCCCGACATCTATTTCACAGGTGCTTACAGCTGCCAAGTGAATCACATTCATACTTTTTCTAAGGGCATCAACCACCCTATTTTATTTTCCTTTGATATGTTTGATTTCAAAATCAAACTCACTAAGGATAGCCATCCATATAGCTTGTTTAGAATTGAGTTTTGGTTGATCAAACAAATATCTTAGCCCACTATGGTCTTTCACAAGCACAAATATTCTACCTAGGAGGTAATTCCTCCACATTTTTAAATCATGTACTATGACAACCAAATCCAAATCATGGGTCAAATAATTGATTTCATGCTCATTCAATTTTATAGATTCATAGCAAATAAGATGTCTCTCTTGCATAAGGACTCCTCCGAGCCCTTCCTTGCAGGCATCTATACACACAAGGAAGTCCTTGTTTGGGTCTACAATCTTCAACATAGGTGCATTGTGTAGAAGGTATTTCAACTATAGGAATCTCTCTTCACATTTCGATGTACAAATGAATTTAACTCCCTTTTTTTGAAGGGAGGTGATTAGTCAAGCGATCTTGGAGAATCCCTTTATAAACCTTATATAGTATCATGCTAGTACCATAAAGGATCTGATATCATATACATCCTTTGGGGTAGGTCAATCCATAATGGATTTGATCTTGTCAGGGTCAACTGCCACTCCTTCTTCATAAATAACATGGCCTAAGTAATGGACTTGTCTTTGGAAAAAGTCACACTTACTAAACTTAGCATAGAGTTGATGTTCTCTCAGCACTTGAAGCACCAACTTGAGATGTTCTTCATGCTCTTCCCTACACTTAGAATATATTAGGATATCATCAATGAAAACCAACACAAATCTATCCAAAAACTAACCGAGTGCATTATTCATTAAGCACATAAAAGTGGTCGGTGCATTGATAAGTCCAAATGATACCACCAAAAATTCATAGTGACCATATCTTGTCCTAAAGTTTGTTTTATGGATGTCTTCATCCTTAATTCGAACTTGGTGGTATCCAGACCTCAAGTCAATCTTGGATAAAATTGTAGAACCCCTTAACTGGTCAAACAAGCATCGATCCTTGGCAACAGATACTTATTCTTAATGGTGATCTTATTCAGTTGTCTATAGTCTATGCACAACCTAAGTGTGTCATCCTTATGTTTCAAAAAAAGGTTGGTGCTCTCCATGGAGACACACTAGGCCGAATGTAGCCTTTTTCCAACATCTCCTTTAGTTGTAGTTTGAGCTCAACTAGCTCTGGTGTACTCATTCTATAGGGTGCTCTGGACACTGGCACCACTCTTGGTACAAGTTCTATTGAAAAGTCAATATCTCTTCTTAGAGGTAGACTTGGTACCTCTTCTGGAAACACATGTTTATACTATCTTAATATGGGTTGGTCCTCTAGGCTTGGTTTATTTTTCTCAATGGATTTCAAAACTTGTATTGCATACAAAGGACATCCTTTTCTACAATTTTATTCACTTGAAGGGTTGATATTTGTCTCACTGAGACATGCTTTTGAATTCCTCATAGGGTTATTTTTCTCCCTTTTGCATCTTCACACTTCAAAGTTTTATTGTAATAGTCCAACTTAGTTTTATGGGCAGCCAACCAGTCCATGCTAATCAACATGTCATAAGATCCTAAAGGGAGCATGTTTAGGGTTGCTTGGGTGGGTAATATATTCATAATGAATTGGAATGTTGGTATGACCTCTATTACCTTTCTTTTGGTTCCAATGGCTAGTTGTACCAGCCATGATTTAACATGTTTTACTTGCTGCAATTTACATTTCTCAATAGTTTGAGGGGTAACATAACTCAGATTAGAACCAGGGTTGATTAAAATGGAAAATCGTTGGTTGGAAATCATACCTTCTATCTCCACCACTGAATCTTGGTGGTTAGCTTGTCTATTATCCAAGGCTGCATAAATTTGTGGCATGCTCCTAGCCACATCATTAACTATGGTAGCCTCTTGGACATTGTATACCCTCATATTGTTCCGTTACCTATGTGGACAATCCCTCAACAAATGTTCTTCTCCACAACCCCAACATTTCAAGGGTTCTCTCTTTGTGTTATCAGTCTTACCTAGGGCTGCTCTAAATGGTTTATTACCACTCTGAGATGAGAAATTCTACTGATATACACTTTTAGTAGGAAGGATCATCTTAGAACTTTTCCCATGGTTCTTAAATCTTGAGGGTTTAAAACCCTTCTTCTTGAATCCCGAATTACTTTTATTCTTCCAGTCCTCATGAGGTTTTGTCTTATTCTTGAATTTCTCATAACAATACCTTGCCTTCTAGATAGTATATTCTAAGGTCTTGGGTTCATCAAATTCAATTCTGTCCCAGAAGGACTGAGGCAATCCACTAATAAATCGTTGCATCTTTACCTTTTCATCCTTTATGTTGGGCACATACCTTATCAACTCAAGAAATTTGTTGATATATTCATCTATTGTGAGTTGTCCTAACTTGAGTTCATATAAATCCTTGGTCTTCCCATCAAAGTGTTTTTCTGACATATACTTCTTCTTGAAGTATTTCTCAAATTGTTTCCATGACAAGTCCTTCTCATGGATTTCTTTCACATTCCTAAGGTCCTCCCACCAAATGGAGGCCTTTCCGTTCAAGTTGAAAATGG
>ML791287.1:307826-322953 GCA_009831015.1 Picea engelmannii | reverse complement strand
CATGCACACTCCTCAAATTAAAAAGGAAACAAACACAAATGCTCCAAAAGGAGATTATTTACATACAATCCTAAACTAACCAATTTTACAATGCGCTAGGTGAAAACAAACTTCCACCAGAGCCATTCAAATAACTTCCTAATTGAAAACTTATTAACTCTATCAATGATCAACAAGGGATAACAAAACCGTGACAACAAACTAATTACATTCTTCAGATTACCTTCCAATGATGAAGGTAAGATAAAGCTTGGAGGCTTCAATGCATTGAGGAAATGCAACTCCATGTATTCCCCTACAGGTTCATAAAATAGGTGATAAAACCTACTAGGTTGGTAACAGAAAGCCTTCTCTAATTTACAGTTTCTCACATATGGTTGAATGTCTGTGGCAAGCATAGGTGAGTGAAAGGCTGATGCATGTTGTTGATCCACTTCTCTTTTGCCTTCTCTGATAACATCTGCTAGCTAATGGAAATAAATCACCTCATGTATATCAATGGATGGTTGTTTCTCTCTACCATGCTACTCTTGGTAAAATCCTTCACTTTCATTAGAAGGCTGGCTGCTAATTCTTTTTTCTTCCAAGGCAAGAAGCACCTAAACATCTTCATCACTATCTCCATAATGGTCAAATAAAGGAGGAGTCTCGAATGACATGCCAAGAGGTATCTCCTGCCCAACATGAGAATACTTTTATTCATTATTAAACACATGATTCCTTTCAAGATTCAATCCAGGAAGAAATATCTTATCATCATCATATGAGTAAAAAATAGGTTGCTCACATCTAGGCTTTTTAGAGACAGGGTTAAAAAGAGTATCAGCTTCCAGAACAGACTCAATTTCTGCACTTTCCTTATTGAGACAACAAACCAACTTTTCACCTGATGCAGATGAATAGGGAAGAGAAAGAGAAGCCTCCTCATCCAAGACATCTTCTTCATTATCACAACCTTCATAAGAATCAATTATATCGTGAACATAGTATTTATACCTATCACAACAACTATGACAAATTAACTTAGAGGAATAAAACTTTTGAAAATGAAAATTGAAAGCTGCATGAAACTCTTTGAGTGAAGAAACAAAAGCTCAAGAGAGTGATACCAAATATGAGCATCTCCTTGAAGAGATTACACAAACAACTTCATACGTATGTATTCATGTTGGATGTCAATTTTCTACATCAAATAATGAAATCCTAGAACATGTTCAAGAGGGATGTCATTCTCACCTTCATAAAATCTTAGCAGCAGATCTTTCCATTCATTAATTTGAGGCATGAGATGTGGATAACCAACTATGGATCAGAAATTTAGCAGGGCAAACCTCCTAGACATGATAGCCTCCATAGCCATTTTATTTGTCTCCTTCTAGTGGAGTCACCAACAGATTCTGAATAATGGAGTCACCATGGTGAAAGAAAAGCAGTCAGAGCAATGTGTCCAACTTCAGTTCACCATCTAAAACTGGATCTCCTCGTTTTCCTTCTCCTAGGGAGTATATATTCACTTCTGTCCCCGACAATGATGCCATTAATGTTATCTCTCCAAGAGTCACCCCCATAATTCAAATGGGGGTAAGCCTGGTAACATTAAATTTATTTGGAGTGGGTTAAAAGTCGGGAGTCAAAAAAGGTAACAAAGTTTGCTGCAGATCAGTCCTGAACCGTTGGGCTATGGAGTCATAAGTATCCTTCTCAATGAAGGCATTTAAACTACCTATCAGAAAAAGGATGTTTAATGATTAAGGGAAGAAATAAAGGTTTAACACAAAGATGAAAATTTACTAAGCAAAGATCCTCTCTGCAAAGAAAATAAGATGTGTCTGAATAATAAACAATGAAATATGGACAAGATGAAACCAGATCCTCTACCACCTCAAGGATCCATAAATCAAAGATGCTACATCCAGACAAGAAGAGAAAAATAATGTGTCTGAGTGAAAAACGATGAAACATGGGAAAGATGACAGTAGATCCTCTACCGCCTCAGGAATCCATAAATCAAAGATGCTACATCCAGACAAGAATAAAAACATGATTAAAACTTAGTATACAGTCTGATAAAAACAACTCAAAGGAATCTTCAATAACATAATATTTTACAATCCATGCCCGTCAGGATTACAAACTGAAAAATACAGAGTCCTTCTCCTAAAACTCTCTCGGCTCTCCAGAATATGAACCCCCCTTTTACTTTGTTTTGATTTCCTTCTTTTATACTCAGAACGATGGTTAACAACCAAGAATGTGATCTGGTCATCCCATCCAAGGCTTTTCGCCTGTGCATCCTTCTGTCAAACTGTGTGTGTATCCTCCTGTCAAACGCAAGCTCAGATCATTATGGGTCTGCAAGATGAAACTGTCCACCAAGGTACCTCAGGCTGACAACTCTGTATCCTCGGCCAGAGCTTCCATGCCTTCTATTTATGGAATGAGTTGAAGTTTCATCTACCATTCCTTGTTCATTAACCGAATCCTCCTCGGGATCGGAGCGTGGTTGGATGACTAGCGGGTGACCATGTGCTGCTCATGAATTGGGCGCTAAATAAATAGGTAGTTTCGAGGCCTCAAAAGCCAGCCCTTGTTCATTGACTGAACCCTCCTCGGGATCAGGATGCGACTTGACTATTAGGGGGAGACCACGTGCTACTGTTGGATACGACGTTGTAAGAGAACGTGATTTCGGGGCCATCGAAATCGGTTTGGACCCACACCGCTTTCGGGCCCAAAATTTACCATCTTCCACCATGCAACCTCCCCGCAATACCGTGGTTTGGATTTCGACCTTCCTTTGGATTTTAACGCCCGTGCAGCTTGCGACACCGAAATGACTGGTGGTCGTTGATCTGGCTGCGATCTGCGATCTTGGTGCACCTACTATTTTAGCACCCCTGCTAAATTTATCCACCTGTCAACTATGGAAATCCTCTAACCGTGCTCAGAGATGGCGCTAAACTGAGTTGTGCAGGGGATATCCACTACTACAAATTGCACCCACCTGCTACCTGGGCTCATGGGTGTCACCTGTGACCCTAAACAAATTCATGTGATAACAAGACCCATGTCTAATATTTATCCTACTGCTAAGCAGAGGAAAATAGAAACCATTCAAATGTAGGGGTTTATAGAAGAACAATAAGAATTTCTAATGTAAATCAAACAATGAAAATTTTAGTCATAGGCAAAGACATCCAACCACCATTTCAATCGTAGTAGAGAGGGTATAAGAATACTTATAAAGAAACTAGATAGTGAAGCAACTGCTGAGAGGGGTTCCCTTTTCCACCCAATTGTAGGCATAGCCACTCCTGGACGGATTTACCACTGACCACCCCCTAGCTAGATCATGATGCTCTGATAGAGACTCTTCCTTCTCGTTCAACAACAACTAGAGATGGAGATCGCTCTCCTCTTCCCACAGGAATTTAGCAGATCATTTCTCAATATACCAAGAAAGGGGGTATGCGATGAGTGCTTCCTCAGTCACTCATCTTCTTGCAACCCCATTTATCATCTTGGACTGAAGACACTACCTAACAAATTCATGTACCCCCAAAAAAATCATTTTTCATTTCTCTTCCGAACTAGAGAGATGCACATGCTCTCTCTCTTTAGAAAATGGTCTCTAGACTCATATTTTTTGCAATCCCCCTTCCTATGCCCACAAATCCCTTTATTTTCTTTCCTTCCTAAGCAAGATTGCATGGGTTTGAATCCCCAGTTCATGGTCAAGTCAGAAAATTTTTCGGATGGGTACTTTTCCCATCTCCTCGTTGTCTCTTGAGGAGGACTTCACAACTACCAACCTAACTGGTAATTTATTTATGGGTGAGAGAACTGTTCTGGGACTGAATAATTTAAGTCCAGTAAGGTACTGGTTTGGTGGGGGTCATCTCAACCATTTCTGGTTCCCCTCACCATCTCTCTCATGCATCATTATCTACCTTGGCTAACACCTCCAACAGTTATGAAACACTATCCATTTTATTTAATAACATAAATATATATATTACCTTTTATAACAAAAACGTTCATCAATTCCAACATCCACACATATTTAGTCTACCCATAGTCTCTTGGCTAGTTATAGTTATATTTACAAGCTGGGGGAAACATGGGTATTACAATCCCCTCCCCCTTAAAGGAACCTCGTCCTCAATGTTCTACCTACCGATGTGCTCTGTATGTACAAAAGTAAACAAAAATGGGTATTGCATGTTTCATGGCATCCTCCATTACCCATGTGGCTTCATCTGGACCAAAGTGTTTCCACTGCACCTTAACTTATGCAATGGTTATGTTCCTAAGTGGGATTTCCTACCTGTCTATTATGAATTATGGCTCTGGAAGGAATTCTCCCTCTATTTCCACCTGAATCACAAACCAATCAATTGTATGATTAGAATCATGTACATATTTCTTCGGTAACGAAAGATGGAAAACATTATGTGCCTTCACTGTGGGAGGAAGTGTTAGTCTATATGCTATAGGTCCCACTTTATCCAAAATTTCAAAGGGTCCATAATACTGAGGTGCCAGATTGGCACAAGCTCCCATTCTCAAGGAAATTTTTCCAGGCCTAACTCAGATATACACATGATCCCCTGCTTTGAAATCTCTAGGAGTCCTTTTTCTGTTTGGATAGATTTTCTGTCTATCCTAAGCTATTTTCAGATTCTATTTTATTTGAGCTACTTTTTCTTCCATTTCCTTTAGCATATCTGACCCAATCGTAATTATTTCTACTAGTTTATTCCATCTTATTGGAATATTGCATTGTCTACCGTAGAGGGCCTCAAAATGGCTCATCTTCAATGACTCTTGATAGCCATTTTTATAAGAAAACTATACCAGTGGTAGGTAGTATTCCCACTTCTTAGGTTGATGCATTACATGCATCCTTAACATTTCCTCTAACACTTGGTTTACCCTCTCTGTCTTCCCATCAGTTTGAGGGTGATAGGCTATACTAAATAGTAATTTAGTTTCAAAACGAACAAACAAATATTTCCAAAAGTTTTAAGTAAATTTTGTATCTCTGTCGGATATGATTTCCTTAGGCATGTCATGCAATCTAAATATTTATTTCATGAAAATACTAGCAATATCTATTTCCTTGCAAGTTTATTTGACGGGAATAAAGTGAGTATCCTTGCTCAGTTTGTCCACAACTACCATGATGGCGTCATTCTATTTGGTTCATTTTGGTAACCCTGTGATGAAATGCATGGAGATGGTTTCCCATTTCCATTCTCGGATTGGTAGGGGATGAAATAGCCCTGCTGGATGCTAGTGCTCTACCTTAACCTCTTGACATTCTATACATTTAGCTAAGTAATCCATTATGTCATTTTTCATTCCGGGCCAATAAAATAGTTTCCAAGTGGTTGTGATCATTTTTTGATAACCTAGATGACCGGTATATGGTCTTTTGTGTAGTTTATCCATTATGAACCTCTTCAAGTCGTCACAATTTGGAATATACAACCTACCTTTGTAATTTAGTAGGCCATCATTCAGCAATTGATAACCCTCATACTTCAACCCTGTCAGCTCTTGCTCTAAGTATGATTTCACAGTCTTGAAAAATGCATATGTTTCTTGTGCACTTTTGACTCTCTCCCCGACATCTATTTCACAGGTGCTTACAGCTGCCAAGTGAATCACATTCATACTTTTTCTAAGGGCATCAACCACCCTATTTTATTTTCCTTTGATATGTTTGATTTCAAAATCAAACTCACTAAGGATAGCCATCCATATAGCTTGTTTAGAATTGAGTTTTGGTTGATCAAACAAATATCTTAGCCCACTATGGTCTTTCACAAGCACAAATATTCTACCTAGGAGGTAATTCCTCCACATTTTTAAATCATGTACTATGACAACCAAATCCAAATCATGGGTCAAATAATTGATTTCATGCTCATTCAATTTTATAGATTCATAGCAAATAAGATGTCTCTCTTGCATAAGGACTCCTCCGAGCCCTTCCTTGCAGGCATCTATACACACAAGGAAGTCCTTGTTTGGGTCTACAATCTTCAACATAGGTGCATTGTGTAGAAGGTATTTCAACTATAGGAATCTCTCTTCACATTTCGATGTACAAATGAATTTAACTCCCTTTTTTTGAAGGGAGGTGATTAGTCAAGCGATCTTGGAGAATCCCTTTATAAACCTTATATAGTATCATGCTAGTACCATAAAGGATCTGATATCATATACATCCTTTGGGGTAGGTCAATCCATAATGGATTTGATCTTGTCAGGGTCAACTGCCACTCCTTCTTCATAAATAACATGGCCTAAGTAATGGACTTGTCTTTGGAAAAAGTCACACTTACTAAACTTAGCATAGAGTTGATGTTCTCTCAGCACTTGAAGCACCAACTTGAGATGTTCTTCATGCTCTTCCCTACACTTAGAATATATTAGGATATCATCAATGAAAACCAACACAAATCTATCCAAAAACTAACCGAGTGCATTATTCATTAAGCACATAAAAGTGGTCGGTGCATTGATAAGTCCAAATGATACCACCAAAAATTCATAGTGACCATATCTTGTCCTAAAGTTTGTTTTATGGATGTCTTCATCCTTAATTCGAACTTGGTGGTATCCAGACCTCAAGTCAATCTTGGATAAAATTGTAGAACCCCTTAACTGGTCAAACAAGCATCGATCCTTGGCAACAGATACTTATTCTTAATGGTGATCTTATTCAGTTGTCTATAGTCTATGCACAACCTAAGTGTGTCATCCTTATGTTTCAAAAAAAGGTTGGTGCTCTCCATGGAGACACACTAGGCCGAATGTAGCCTTTTTCCAACATCTCCTTTAGTTGTAGTTTGAGCTCAACTAGCTCTGGTGTACTCATTCTATAGGGTGCTCTGGACACTGGCACCACTCTTGGTACAAGTTCTATTGAAAAGTCAATATCTCTTCTTAGAGGTAGACTTGGTACCTCTTCTGGAAACACATGTTTATACTATCTTAATATGGGTTGGTCCTCTAGGCTTGGTTTATTTTTCTCAATGGATTTCAAAACTTGTATTGCATACAAAGGACATCCTTTTCTACAATTTTATTCACTTGAAGGGTTGATATTTGTCTCACTGAGACATGCTTTTGAATTCCTCATAGGGTTATTTTTCTCCCTTTTGCATCTTCACACTTCAAAGTTTTATTGTAATAGTCCAACTTAGTTTTATGGGCAGCCAACCAGTCCATGCTAATCAACATGTCATAAGATCCTAAAGGGAGCATGTTTAGGGTTGCTTGGGTGGGTAATATATTCATAATGAATTGGAATGTTGGTATGACCTCTATTACCTTTCTTTTGGTTCCAATGGCTAGTTGTACCAGCCATGATTTAACATGTTTTACTTGCTGCAATTTACATTTCTCAATAGTTTGAGGGGTAACATAACTCAGATTAGAACCAGGGTTGATTAAAATGGAAAATCGTTGGTTGGAAATCATACCTTCTATCTCCACCACTGAATCTTGGTGGTTAGCTTGTCTATTATCCAAGGCTGCATAAATTTGTGGCATGCTCCTAGCCACATCATTAACTATGGTAGCCTCTTGGACATTGTATACCCTCATATTGTTCCGTTACCTATGTGGACAATCCCTCAACAAATGTTCTTCTCCACAACCCCAACATTTCAAGGGTTCTCTCTTTGTGTTATCAGTCTTACCTAGGGCTGCTCTAAATGGTTTATTACCACTCTGAGATGAGAAATTCTACTGATATACACTTTTAGTAGGAAGGATCATCTTAGAACTTTTCCCATGGTTCTTAAATCTTGAGGGTTTAAAACCCTTCTTCTTGAATCCCGAATTACTTTTATTCTTCCAGTCCTCATGAGGTTTTGTCTTATTCTTGAATTTCTCATAACAATACCTTGCCTTCTAGATAGTATATTCTAAGGTCTTGGGTTCATCAAATTCAATTCTGTCCCAGAAGGACTGAGGCAATCCACTAATAAATCGTTGCATCTTTACCTTTTCATCCTTTATGTTGGGCACATACCTTATCAACTCAAGAAATTTGTTGATATATTCATCTATTGTGAGTTGTCCTAACTTGAGTTCATATAAATCCTTGGTCTTCCCATCAAAGTGTTTTTCTGACATATACTTCTTCTTGAAGTATTTCTCAAATTGTTTCCATGACAAGTCCTTCTCATGGATTTCTTTCACATTCCTAAGGTCCTCCCACCAAATGGAGGCCTTTCCGTTCAAGTTGAAAATGGCTATTCAAGCCTTTAAGTTTTCAGAGTAGTCATGGACTCTGAAGTACTTCTTCAAGACAAGCAGCCAAAATTCTACTTCTTCCCCCTTCTTAATTTCTCCATACAAAGTGGGTGGTTTTTCTTTCTTAAAATCCGCAGGGTCGTGGCTCTTGGAATGTTTCCTCTTCTTTCTTGTCCTCTGGGAATGTGAACTAGTCTTGCTACTAGAATATTCCTTGGAGTTGTCAGTTTCGTCACTATAGGATTCTTTCATTGAGTGTCTCTTGGCTCCATGTTGGGCCTTCTTTTAGGTGCTCCTCCTTGTGTGGCCACTTTCAGGACCATGCTTTCATATCTTAGTTGGACTTTGGGTCTTCTTAGTATGATGTCTGTCCACATGTCTGGTTGCTCGTCCATGTTGCAACTGCCTTTATATATCTAATATGATTTGTAGTAGGAGTGAATTAATTTCAGTTTTCTTTTATTTTTATTTTATCATCCTTTCATTGTCAACCTTACAACTCTATAATACTGCCATGAGGATTCTTATGGTTTCAACCAAATCTGGAGGAGTTTCCACCACCCTCCTCTCATCAAATTCTTCTTCTCTATTGTGGGAGCTTTCCCCCAACTCATGGTGTGTCACCTTCCTTTATTCTGTAGTTTTCTTGATGTCCATTAACTGGTTGAGTGATGATAAAACATTTTTTGTTAGTTAATTATCTACTAGTTTATGAACAACACATACAATTTGCAAGGTGAAGTCAACTTCTTTATTTGGAACACTAACAACACACAGTTCAGACTTTTAAAACATATAATAACATTAGAAAGTTTCAATCCTCTTTTTAGCATTGGTTTAGATAAGTTTCTTATGAATGGGGTAAGATAGGGAGTTACCCCTTAAAATTTATCTAATAATATTTTTATGCGACTCATTCATGAGCCCAAGCAGGTCGAGTCTTGTTTCCAGCTCTGATACCACTTTGTAACACACCCGACCCCTTAGGTATCCATTAGAGGGATGGGGTATACAAATTTCTCTTTTACTCAAAGATCTCAGATCCTCTTCCCAAGATCTCCATCTTCCTCTGCCCGTCAAGATATTTTCAACAACTGTCACCATGCTCAAATATGAGCTTTGGATTGAAAGATACACCCTCATTTAATGCACATGCTTACAGTATTTTGGCGTTCGACTCTTCTGCATTGAATTCCATTTTCTCTAATCACATATCCTTCGAAGTCCCTAAACCCCAAAGTCTTGCCATGTGGTTCCGGCCTTCGGCCTTTTCAACTTATTCAATGCACCACCCCCAAACCTCTGGAGTTCTGAAACCCTAGACTCCCGAAGGGTCCACACTTACATGTGGTGGTGCGTTAAATGCAGAGGTAGGGGAAGGTAGGTCTGGGCTTTCGGTCAATTTACCCCAGCATTTCAACATTCCATGTTCCCCAATCCCAAACTCGCGGTGTCCCAGGTACTCCACCATCTTTTAGGCCAAGCGAACATGCTTTAGGGGGATGACATGTGACAAAGGGAATAGATGACACATGGCCCCATAAATGGGTGACACGTGTCACATCATTATGGTCATATAAGATCTGTAAAAATAATGAATCAAGGAGACACATTTCATGCCGAACATGGGTCCACGTCACCCTAGGTGACGTCAACGTGTCATGTCACTGCGGAATGACAACCTACGGGAGCCTCTAGCTTCTCCTTCCTACGAAATCACCCAAAGGTCCAAATCCTGAACTCCCACCAACAACCTCCCAACACCCCTTCTATCCCATGGTCTAGATAAGACCACATAGATCCATAGATCTATGGCCTCCACTGCTTCTCGACTTCGACATTCATGGGTTTGGCCATATAGTTTCCTTTTTACTCCTGGAGTGGTCAACATTGGGATGAACATAGTCTATATCCAATGGTTAGGAGGGATCCCGAAGCATCCTCAGATAGACGTTCCTTGTCGCTTAGTGACTTCAGCTTTCGGGGGTTCTACCCATTTAACACTCCCTTTTTCCTGGAGTGGTCAACGCCGGAATGACCACGACGTAGATCCAATGGTCATGGGAGATCTCGAAGTGTCCCCAGATCTACGGTTCTTGTCACTTCGCGAGTTCGTTGTTCATGGGTTCCACCCGCTTAACACTCCCTTTCTTCCAGAGTGGTCAACACCAGACTGATCGCGACTTAGATCCAATGACCAGGAAAGCTCTTGAAGCATCCTTAGATCTATGACTCATGTTACTTTGTGACCGGTAAGTAGGTCAGGGTTTATCGATGGGACAAATCCCATGGTCATGGTTAAGGAAACCTCCAGATGTCGATCAACCTCACTGGTAACCATACTAGCAAGTTGCCTTCGGTTGGTTTCAAAGAGTGTAAAGTCATAACGTATTGGAGCTCCAGACTCCTGGAGTTCCAAAGCCAAAAATAACTTATCTCCTTTTGGACCTAGCGAAGGGATCCAAGGTCCTAGTCATATGGATTCCCTGACAAGTCTCGGGGCTGCACTCTAAACTCTTAGCCATGATTTAGTTAGGGCCGTGGAAATGAGCCCTTGGTCATACAAAATAATGATTTGAAGGACGCACCCTCCCTCCGCAAAGCTTAAATTTAGTAACCTGTGAAGGAAAATTTGAGGGGTCGACAGGACTGAGGTGCTCCAGTGAAGTTTTCCCCAACTCATATGTTACAAAATCAACCCTTGGGAAAATTCCCTGAATGATTTTCCAACGAGTAAAAATATCATAAACTTATTCCTAAATTTATTTGAATACCCATGTCTAATAGTTCTCCTACTGCTAAGAAGAGGAAAATAAAAACCATTCAAATGCAGGTGATTGATGCTGAAAATTTTCCTCCTTGTTTGAGAGTACACCATCTTTTTTAGGGAAAAAGAAAAGGTATGTAAACCAGTCAATGATTTATTGGATGGGAGGTCTATTATTTTCAGGAAAACTATAGTAAATTTGCGTGAATCTTTGAAATAAATCATCTAGAGGTTAATTTATATTCTTACGAATTTCTACCAGTTCATTATAAAGATATTCATAATCATTGTCTGCTTGATTACCCTATTCTTGACATGATGATATAAACAATTATGGTGGAGGATACTCTTGATAACTTAGATCCTTCTCATTACTCATTAATGACTTTTCCTCTATAGGAAAAGAAAATAAATAGGAGCACACAGTAAAAAATTCAAATATACAGCGTTTGACACTTCCAAAAAATATAACATAAATTGGTATAACCCTTAATAAGAATTTTTCAAAATATTCATCTTTTATTTTTTGTTTTTTATTAATTTCAACACATAGTTCATCATAGTCATAGTTATCATGCGCCTCTATAAAAACTTCCAAGACCTATGTCCAACTATGAATTAATTTAGCTGGAAATGCCTTATACCAAGCATGCATTCTTCATTCCAACGTGAGTAAATAATCTACATAGTTTGGCATCTTGAAAAACCTTAAGATTGTTACATGTAATATTAAATTCACTAAGATTCCTAAATTCAGAGGTATTCTTTTCACCATCAAAATTTATTTTAGACAAGAGATATATTGTCTTTTATGAAATACCATGCAATGGTCTCGAGAGATTAAAAGCATTATCAGATGCAAGAATATGGATATGAGCCATGGGTTGTTAATACATTTTAGAAACAATAACTCCACACAGGTCGACTTGTCATAAAGACCCTCCTTCTAGCACCAATTTTGTTGAGGGTTCTAAATTCCCTTCCATTCAATAGTAGGAATCACACCCAAAGTCGAGGCCCAATTAGAATCTTCTTCGTTTGGAATGGTGTGATTATCCGGATTAATGAACCGACATCATTTTCGATGGGATTTAAAAATTGTTTAGTTCCTCTCTTTTGTTATTTTTTTTTTTATGTTTAATTTATATCTATTGTAGAAAATAAATAAGTGAAATGGTTTGAGGAAGCATGTGCTAAGGAAAACCTATGGCAACAATCAATGAAAGTAACCAACAACTTTGAGATCTATAAGAAATAATTCTACTGAGAAACATTACTACATGATCACCTTCAGGAAACATAGAATGAAGAAAGATGAAACCCTTTGGACCCAAGAGATAACTCTTTGAAACAATGGCTGGAAATAATCTTGCAGTTGTAATTTGTTCTTCTAAGAAACAATTATACAAAAAGATAGAGCTAACAAGATAGTCCAAATAAAAAACACATTAATTTTCCATCTACTCCATCAATGATTATAGAAACAATTCTACAATGATTAATGTATTAAATAGAAAAACCAAAATTACAAAAATAAACTGAGAAATTAATTAATTAAGAAATATTGAAGATAACACCTAATGATCTATACAATCACACAAGATAAAATATGATAATTGAAATATTTACTAGATGTCGATGACATTAAATCAAAAGGTAGGGTAATCCACGAAAATGAAATAATACACAGAAATTCAGCAAACCAAAATGTCTTGACTCCAAAGAGTTTTTGAATTGAGCCTTGAAATAGTCATTTGCTTACAATCCTCTTGAAACCCCTCCAGAGATCGAAAATCTCTTGAAAATAGTTCCAAATATCAAAGACCTTTTACTAAGAGGTTGATCTCTTTATTTATAAGATAAAAACTAATTTAATTATGGAATACAAATAAAATTGACTTTGTTAAAATCCGTGCAATATCCTTATGTAATTTGCATCTTCAATGAAAAAAAGTATTGACAAATCATCCATGCAAAAATCCATGCATTTTGTCACATCTCCAATTAATTTCTGACTTTAATTCATGCATTCTCAATCTCATAAATATTTCCTTTATTGAATAATTCAACCCACTATTCTTTATTTAGGAACCTCATGCATGCATCTTTAATTTGATTTTTTTGTTTTATTATAGGCATAGTTAACTCTGGCTGAGTTGTTCTTCAATATTTAGTAATCATTCACTTCTAAAATTGGAATGTTCATGCACCCAATCACCAATTATTCCAACTCTGTTCTCATGCTTGTACTTGTCACATGACGGAAATCTACTAGTTTGCAACATGTAAAATTGAAATTATTCTTATCGTGCTAAATGATGTTGGATTACTAAGAGGGGGGTGAATCAGTAATAGATAAATTTAATCATTTTTAACCATATAATCCAAGTTTTATCTCAATGTAGCATTATCATCCAATAATTGCAAAGTAAATAAGAAATGAACATATGAACAATCATACACATACATAGTACACCGGTGTTTTACATGGAAACCCAAAGCGGGAGAAAACCATAGAATTTTTTTTCTTATATGTCTTGAAGAATTACATTCATTGGAAGAACCAACTTCCTTTGTTTTCCAGCTGCAATTGGAAGGAGGCTCCAACCCCCTATTTTCTTAGGCTACAACCCGAGGGAAGCTCCAACTCCCCAATTCTCTAGCTACAACCAGAAGGAGGCTACAACCCCATATGTTCTTCGGCTACAACTGGAAGGTGGATACAACCACCTGTCCTTGCCCCGTCCAACCGCCCTGAAGTATAAGTATAATGATGGAACCACTATCACACTATCACTGTGAGATATATTGTTGTAAACCTTTACCATTCAACCTATACCAAACAACATGTACCAATAACCTGAACCATGCATCAACCTATACCTCAACCAGTAATCAACATGTACCATAAACAAGTGCATAAACCATGCAACAACTTGTACCTCAACATGTACCATGAACAAGTGCATCAACCATGCACCAAACCTGTACAAATAACATGTCACAACAACCTGTCCAAACAACCTATCACAACAACCTGTATCATCAATCTTATCAACCAAATTATATCTACTCACCAATATCAATCACCAAGACAACTCTCAAAGCTGTGCATCAACCAAGTATAACACAAAAAATCATAATCATCACCAAGATCAATATGTTCTTCTAATAATATACCAATACAAGTATGTTACATCATCCATAAACCATGTGTCAACAATACTACTAACAAGTACCTCCAACCATGTATCAAGTATGTACCAATCATGTACCAGCATCATCAACTATGACTCATCAATATGTACCAACATCATCAACTATGACTCATCAAGATGTACCAACATCATCAACTATACACCTCATGTATGTGCCAACTCATCAAATACTTGTCTCAACCATGTATCCAACATGTACCTTAACCAAAAGCCTTCATCAATTTCATCATCCAAATATGATTTGTAACTTTGTAATAGACCCAGTGTATATGATCACATACCTGCAAACCTTCCTTAATTTTAACAACAAGAGACTAGCAATTTCATCAAACTTTTCTTTAGTCTCACATGACTAGTTTTGGATTACTCAACAACCCTAACTTGAAATAATCATAACTGCCTACCTATTAGGTAAGGATGTCATTTCTTCAATACATGTAGTATTTCCATCATTTCTTTCTCATAAATGGGTTTGTGTAAGTCCTTTCCCTTGAGTGGTCGAATTTCAAAAGCCATGAGCCTTCTTTCTTGCATTAGGACAGCACCAATTCCATTTCCCGAGGCATCACATTCCACATTAAAGGTTTTTGTGAAGTCTGGAGTGGTCAAGACATGAGCTTTACACATCACCTCTTTAAGTTGTTCAAAAGCTTTAGTTGCCTCTGGAGTCCATGAAAATGCATCCTTCTTAGTTAGTGTTGTTAAAGGTGCTGTTATTCTTCCATAGTTTCGAACAAACTTGCGATAGTAACCTATCAAACCCAAAAATCCTCTAAGATTCTTTAATGTTTTGGGAATCGGCCAGTCCATCATGGCCTTAATCTTGTTAGGGTCTACCATGACACCTTCATGAGATACAATATGACCC